>CAUYQU010000828.1:0-22722 GCA_963574635.1 Cheracebus regulus
CATGCCTGTAATCCCAGCTACTCAGGAGGCTGAGGCAGGAGAACCACTCGAACCTGGGAGGCAGAGGCTGCAGTCAGCCAAGATAGCACCATTGCACTCCAGCCTGGGTAACAAGGGCAAAACTCCATCTCAAATAAATAAATACATAAGTAAATAAAATAAAAGGCCAACAGTAAAAACCATATCTTGGAGTACAAATATCTTTACGGGGGAAGACAAGTAACATTCTGATACAGGACTATTTTTCAAAAAAGAATCTATGATACATTTTAATGAATATTATGCAAAATAATAATTCAAGTTTAACAAACTCTTGATACTTGAAAGAGTAAAAGAGGTCAGTAATTCATAAAAGACCAATCTGTAAGGATGAAATATCCTATAAATAGTAGAATACTAAATACCTAGGTTAGTATGAAAGGTAACATAATTTCGTTTGCTTTGTACTCCTGTGACCTTAGTAACATTTTTTTCCCAAATCTCCCTTAATTTGATGGAGACCTATAATCTTAAAAACACAAAACTTCCTGCTCCCAAGTTTTAAAACCAAAAAGTGATAGCCAAATAGTAATAAAATAATATCCACTGTACCTTATTATAACGATCATGTGGAACAGACTGTAAAACAATTGGTTCCATTGTAGAAACATTGGCAAATTGTACCTCTGGAATATAGAGGGCACAAACCACATGGGCCCAACCTAAAAATAAGTAAATAAATATCATCTTTTCAGTTTTATTAAAAGCAAATTAACAACATTAACTTCCTTAACAGATCTCTTAAATGCCTATTGAAACAAATGCATAACAAAGACATTAACAGATTCTCATTGCTGTCTTACTTCCATTGCTTGAGAATACTCAAACCACTACTAAAAAAAAGCATTCTTAATCTTTTTCCCACTTATAATATACAGTAACATATATAAAGGGAAATATTTACAAATTCAGATGCTGGCACTAACACTTCTTATACAGGCAGACTAAATATTCAGATCAACACTACTTCTGAGAACCACTATAAAAAGAGTTTTTAAAAGTTTAACACTTACAATAAAATTATTAATTTAATCTTAATCACTTTAAATGTCAACATTATTAATTTTATCTTAATGTCAATATTTATATTATTAGTAATAATCATTTTACTATTTTAATTTGAAATGTTTTAAATTTGATATTAAATATTAACATTTATTTAAATTTTTTAATGAGACTGAAAATATTAAAAAGCTGATGTGATAGTGAAGAGTTTCCGTGCTCAAACTGGAAAAGAAAGGAAGTCCGAGGTTTTGGCCGCTTTTGCCCAGGGAACATTTGCCTACTTCAGAGAAAGCAGTGTGGTGAGGATAAAGGGTGCTTTTGACAAACTCAGGGACCTAACAGTACAGGGATGTAGATCCACAAACAACCAAGCGAAAAAGGGAAAAAGTAAACCGCTCTCCTCCTTTCAGATGCAACACTGAAGGGCAAACCAGGCACAGAAATACACTAGAAGTATACAGACCTTGAAAGGGACTGCACCAGGGCTCTGGCCATCTTAAACTCTGAAATTTGTCGAAGGTAACCCTAAATTACAAGTCCCAAGACACAAAGTAGATGCAAACATACATCCTCTCTAAAAGAAAATAGTATCATCTTGGCTACAAATAATTTATACATTTTTTTTTTTTTTGAGACAAATCCTTACTCTGTTGCCCAGGCTGGAGTGCACTGGCATGATCTTGGCTCACTGCAACTTCCTCCTCTCAGTTCAAGCAACTTGCCTCAGCCTCTCAAGTAGCGGGGATTACAGGTGCCCACCACCATACCTGGCTAATTTTTGTATTTTTAGTAGAGACAGGTTTCACTATGTTGGCCAGGCTGGTCTTGAACTCCTGACCTCAAGTGATCTGCCAGCCGCAGCCTCCCAAAGTCGTGGGAATACAGGTATGAGTCACTACACCCAGCCTAAAATTTCTTAATTACATATAATTTCCAGCACAATAACAAGTACCAAACACATGATAGACAAGATAATATAATTGAAAATAAGCAGAAACAAGAAAATCAAAATAGATCAATATTCTGGAGTTATCAGATAAAGATTTTAAAATAAGTATGCTTATTATGATCAAGTACACACAAAACAAAATTCTAATTTGATGCAAAGAACTGAAAACTATAAGAACAAAATTCCAGAAGCAAAGCAGTAATTTAGACATCAGCCAGGCACAGTGGCTCGCACCTGTAAGCCCGGTACTTTGGAAGGCTGAGGCAGATCGCTTAAGGCCAAGAGTTCAAGACCAGCCTAGGCAACAAACTAAGACTCCATCTCTATAAAAAAAATAATAAGCCAGGTACGGTGGCATGCACCTATACTCCCAGCTACTCAGGAGGTTGAGGTGGGAGGACTGCTTGAGCCCAGGACTTGGAGGCTGCAGTGAACTATGATTATGCCACTGCAATCCAGCCTGGGTGTGAGGGACTGTATCTCATGAAGAAAAAAAAAAGAATCCATGGGTAGGATTAACAACTGTTTAGACATGGATGAAAGAAGAATTAGTAGGAACAAAACAGTTTAGAAGAAGAAATCCACAATGTCAGCATAAGACACAAAAGTAAGAAATACAAAAAAAGGGATAAGACATGTAAAATGTAATAGGCAGGCAGGTCTAACACACATGTAATCAGTCTCAAGAGAAATATGAGAGAGAAAATGGCATGAAAGCAGCATCTGAATTGATAACACCTAAAAATTTTCGAGAAGAGAAAATTCAAAGCTACTGACTGAGGAATCACTATAAATCAGAGAAAATAAAGATACACACCAAGGCACATTAGTAAAACTACAGAAAACTAAGGGGAAAAAAAATGAAAATCTTAAAAACAAAAGGCCACAATTATTGGCATAAAAGAGGTTTTTAATACCCATTTAAAAAAAAAAAATCTCTTTCTCCTATAAGTGAAACTGTCAGGTCCATATGAGCATTAAAAAACTTCAGGTTAAGAATATCCTAAAGTAAAATATAATTGATGATAGTTACTGAGGACTAATTATGCAGGATTATCTTCTTTATGAAATACACAGATGGCCCTAAATGGTTTTAATCCCAGTTGAAGTTTACATGCAAATATCCATGCATGCATATACTCAGACACTGAAAAAGGATAAAAGCACAATGAACTTTGCCTGACTGGGAAGACCATGTAATTAAGGAAGACCTCTTTATTCCTTATTTAAAATACACCTTTAAAAGTTAGCATTCTGACAAAGATATAAATCTCTTGGGATTCTCAGTGGGCTAAACATCACAGCACCTTGAAACAGAATTCCAAGTTATGAATTCAGAGTAGAGCCCCAAAGCTAACCTTCTATATATAGGCAGAGATATATCCCCTGACTAAAGAACAACTAGAAAAAGATCAGTCTCCAATGTCAAAGGTGATGAGAGTAGGGTAAAAAAAAAAATCTACAGAATCAAGGTGAGGTTTTAACTCAAACTCCAGTTGAGATGTCCGTGATGATGCTTGATATTTACATTATATAGGGATTATCATTTGTAGGTTATTATAGGAATGCCTCATTTGAAACACAGAAAATAGAAAATTGACAATTCTTTTCACTTCTCCCAATTTAGTAGATAACAAATACAATTTAAGACGCACTGAAAAATGCATTTATTCATTACATTCAATGGACGCCTGAGAGTATTAGGAATTAATTCTCCCAGGAAACCCAGGTTGAGAAAAGCTGATCTTAATTTCCATCTACTTCTAGGGATATAGGATTAAATGAAATGCCCCTGACTCTCAAAAAAACTGGGAAATAGTTCAGCAAAAAGTTCACAGAGGAAATTGAATTAACTACAGAATAATGACCCATCATATCCTCAGAGCAAATTATTTTCTGAGAAGCAGCACAGCCTCATGCTAAGAGCACAGATTCTGGAGAAGTAGTTCCTGGACTAAAATCCCAGCTCTGTTAATATCAGCCTGAGATCTTAAGAAAATGACTTAATCTCCATGTGCCTCAGTTGTCTCATTTATAAATGTAAATAAAAACAGTAACCACCTCATAGAGTTTAAGGATTAAGTATATAAAATAATTAAAACAATGTTTGGCATATGATTGTGGTAAGTGCTTAGTATAAACACTTATCTTCACTATGAGTTCAACTATAACTACTCTTACTACAATTTTTTCTACTTTACTACTACTGCTATTACTATAAAGCTGGAGATAGTGATTATTGGCAGTTGACTTGTGTTCCCTCAGGCTCAGTAGTTTTTGAAGTTTCGTTATCTAGCTTCTGGCTAGAATGGAAAAACAATAACAAAAAAACAACTGGAAATAACAATGCTTCTATCCTAGCAAGAAAAAAACAAGATTAACTACACAAATGTAACTTCTGAAGCCATCAGAGAGCTGAGGTCCCAGGCCAACCAAGTGGCCTGAAATCCAAGGAAAGATAGGTCCCATTAAAGAGAGATGGATCCAAGCTCTGCATCACCTGTGGCAGAGCATGAGAGGAAGAGATGCTCAGCACTATAAAAGTGAGTAAGAATAATTCAGTTATGAATTTTAAAGGTTTGCTCAAGATCAAATGTTGGTTAATATCAGAGTACAGAAGCCTTGGGAGCCACAGCCCCTGGGATGGTTACCTTCACTCACAAACTCTTTTCCATGAACCTTGTAGTAGGCTGAATAACAATCCCCAAGAGTCCATGTTCTAATGCCCTGAACCTATGATTATGTTACCTTGTATGGTAAAAGGGATTTTGCAAATATGATTAAGGATTTTGAGATGAGGGGATTATTCTCTATTATCCAGTGGGCCTGATATACTCACAGGAGAGAGTACTTATAAGAGAGAAGTAGGAGTCAGAATCAGAGAGATAAATAGATGTGACTATATAGCTGCAAGAGGTTGGAGTGATGCAAGGAAAGGATCATGAACTAAGGAGCGCACAACATCTCCAATGCTAAAAAAGGCAAGAACATGGGTTCTACCCTCAAACACTCTAGAAGGAACCAGCCTTGCTGACACCTTGACCAACTGAAACTGGTTTTGGACTTACGTCTTCCAGAATTATGAAAAAATTTTGTGTCGTTTTAAGCTACCAAATTTGTGGTAATCTGTTCCAGCAGTCATAGAAAACTAACAGACACCTCCACCAGGTACTCAAGAAAAAGATTCAGGCAAGGTGGACTATTAGAAAAAGCATTCACTGGCTGGTGGTATAGACCTGGAGAAGGGGAGCAGCCACTACAGTGGGAAAGACCCAAAATCTCACTCAGACCCTTCTCCCTTAAGGAATAAAAGCCATTACACCATTAAAAGAAAGGCTGTAAACCTTGTTGCCACACAAGGCACAGAGCAATCTCACTGTGAACAGAAAAAAAAATATTAGAGGAAAAAAAATCCTCTACTCCTGGAGGAGTGACAGGAAACATTTCTGGGCCCACCTATATCCTTTAAAAGCATCCTACCCATGAGAGTCAGAAGGGAACTCTCTAACAAGATTTGCCAAAGACACAAGCCAGAATAAGGCTGCCACAGGAAAAAGGGTCAGGAACACTGAAAAATGCCTAACTCAAGAACCACGGTTGTCATTCTTTGGAGGTTGAAGACTTAGTTTCAATGAGGAAAACTAAGAACACCCTTGGCTAATATCACCAGACCAGCAAGCACTGAGTAACATGTAACAGCAGTCTACTGCTAAGTAAGAGGAAAGATAGTGGAATGGGGCTTCTCAGTAGCACAAGCATACAGAGAAAGGTGAAATTTAACAGGTGAGTACAAATGACAAAAAGCACTCTGGCATTACAACCTCACATAGGCAAGAGTAAAGAAATCTGAAGCCTTGTGGTACACTGAGGTAAGCAGAGCAACAAGAAAATATAAGCCTAGCTCAAGCCCAGATTAAATTGACTCAACTTCTCCACACTAACAGCCTTCAAAAAGAACAGGTGTGCCCTTTTCAGGCATAAGTATTCTACTCTTCAACTCATGATGTACAACATTCAAACAAAAGTTAGGAGGCACATAAAATGAAAGAAAATCCACTGTCAAGAAATAAAGCAATCAGCAGAACAAATTCTGGGATGATGGAGATACTAGAGTTGCAATTAAACTAGAAATCATTAACAGAAATATACATGGAAAATCCTCCAATATTTGGATGTGAAATACACTTCTAAATAACCCATGAGTTAAATAGAAAGTCATAAGGAAAATGAGAAGTTTAGAGTCTAAGCCTGAAGGCTAGTTTTGCTTAGCAGGGCTGTATCACACTTTTTGATTATAGTGAAAACAGAGATCACTGTCTGAGGGACATAACAGATACAGTGCTATTTCAGAGCAATCTAGAACGTTGCTATGCAAATTTGGTTCAAGGGTCACTACTGGGGGGAAAAAACACCCTTTTTCTGGTCTGTTATTTCACATGTAGAGCTTTTAATAATTTTGAGTTTATCAGCAACCTAGGTTTCAAAATTTTATAATATCATTTTGGCCAAGAAAACTGTATCTCCTCCTTAAAGGCTTCTGGTTCAAGGGTCATTACTGGGGGGGAAAACATCCTTTAACTGGTCTGTTATTTTACATGTAGAGCTTTTAATAATTTTGAGTTTATCAGCAACCCAGGCTTCAACATTTTATACCATTTTGGCAAAGACAACTGTATCTTCTCCTTGAAGGCTCTAAGAGTCAATGACCAGGTTCAGCTAGTAAAGAATGGAGCTCTTGGTCTCATGACATCTTCACATTAGGACAACAAAAAGAGACTTCAAAAAGCAATTCATTGGGTTTAGATGAGTTATATGTGGGGCATATGCAAATAAGGCACGGGATACTTAAACTCTAAGGTACCATTTCTGAATTGTTCACCTACTGATTCAGAATCTTCAAGAATGAGATCCAGGCATGTGTTTTTGCTTATTTTTCTGTAACCCCTTCTACAGGTGATATTTTTGTGTCTCTAACCAAGCTGAGAACCACTATCTTAGGACTTTAACTTAAAAGGGCGTTATGCATAAAGCAGTGATTGTCATAGTATAGTTTCCAGACCAGCAGTATCTGTATCACTTGGGAACCTGTTGGAAATACAAATTCTTGGTCATCACTTCAGAATTTTAAAACAGAAACCCTTTTAACAAGACTTTCAGGTGATTCAAATGTACCCTAATGTTTAAGGATTACTGTCTTAAAACAGAGAAAATTCTGCTGGGATGAAGGTAATCACAAAGGAAAAGGAATAGAAATAAATACAAAATAAAGGGGGTAAAAGACTAATCACAATTATTACACAACTTTAAAGTGAATCTGTTGACATACAACTAAACAGAGATAAGTATTACTTATATACACAGATATTTCGGTCAACAAAACAAAGCTTAAAAATGGCAGAGTATTAAAATCTCATCTTAAGGCTCTGCTACATGATAATTAAATTTCTCTGAGTTGGACTGTGACTCAAATAAACCAAGGACATCTACTTAATTCTTTCAGGTGTTCAATTCTTACAGAACATGATTTTCTTTTCCATTAGACCTCTTAAGATCATTAGCTTGTACCCAAGGCCCCAATCTACCTGTTCTCTTAAACCTACATCACACGTGACTCATATGGGCCCACACTGTGTCTTTATTCAGGTCTGTTTATTCCCTTGAAGGATTTGCTACCTCCTAACTCAATCTCCTAAAACCTACTCACACTTCAAGATTCATTCACCTGTCACCTTGGTTTATATGAAGACTTCTCCTTCATCCTTTTAGGAATGACTCCATGATTCTATGAATTTTTCTGTCTCTCACAGACCCTCTACATAACAATTTAAAGTATAAATAAGTGAATGTCTTTTTGTATCTTTAATATGAAATAGATTCAAAAGTAAATCTGGTGAGAAGAAACAAACACAGGAATCTTATTTTTAAAGGGAAAAACTAGATTCCATAATTTCCTTACAGTCAAAAGCTTCAGAAAAAGTCAAATAAATCTTCAGTCAATGTGCTCAGTGCTCTACATGAAACTCAACTTTTCTTTAAAAAAAGATCTACATTTACAGTCCATGTCACAACAAGGTCCTTGATATTATTAGGCAATTTTGCAGTTCTTTAATAATTGACATAAATGAGTAACTTGAAAAGAAAAATATGTGTCTGGAAGATTTCACTTATAAGGAAAGTTATTGACTGATATAATTTCACTTGCTTGTGACTAAATCCCACTGATTTAGTCCTTTCCAGGCCTATCTTACTTGGTAGCTATCTTGTCAGTTTGATTCACTGGGCAATCACAGGGAGTGCCTACCAGTTTCATTCAAAGTGGAACTTCTCCTCTTTCTATGATTCATAGAGAACATACTTAAAGAATTACTTTCATGTTGTTTGCTCAATCACTTCTCACAGAGCTCAACTGGTTGCCTATTTATGAATTAAATCACACTTAAGGTCCATGGCTTCATGCATAATCTTAAGTATTAAAAAAAATGACACACACATAAAGAATGCATGAACAGGCCAGGCATGATGGCTCATGACTATAATCCCAGCACTTTTGAAGACTGAGGTGGGCAGATCACCTGAGGTCAGGAGTTCGAGACCAGCCTGGTCAACATGGAGAAATCCCATCTCTACTAAATATACAAAATTAGCTGGGTGTGGTGTTGCATGCCTGTAATCCCAGCTACTCAGGAGGCTGAGGAAGGAGAACTGTAAGAACCTGGGAGGTGGAGGCTGAGGTGGGCCAAGATCACACCTTTGCACTCCAGCCTGGGCAACAAAAGTGAAACTCCATCTAAAAAAAAAAAAAAAAAAAAAAAAAAAAAGAATGCATGAACAATTCTACACTAAAGTTACATCATAAAGTCACAGTTTTAAAAGTATATTCATGAGGCAATTATCAACCATTCTAATATTTTCCTCTTCTACTCATAAAACTTTTCTCAAACTTGCCTAAGTGTTTTAAGAATAAAAACATATGTTAAGTACCTCATTAAAAAATGTTTTCAGAGTTCTGAATTTCACTTTTTACTTTTTCTCCCCCCTTTTTTTTCCTTTTTGTGAAGAATGGGGTCTCACTATGTTGCTCAGGCAGTCTTGAACTCCTGGGCTCAAGCTGTCCTCCCACCTCTGCCTCCCTCTAAGTGATGGGATTACAAGTATGAGCCACCATGTCCAGCTGAATTTCACCTTTTAGAGAAACCATGATGTGTTCAAATACAGTCGAAAGGAAAACTGTAAGAATTAAGAACACAGTATCTATGAAAGGCAGAGAAAACTGGGTTATTCACTTTTTTGTCCCTAAATTTTTTCTCTTGCTTTTACCAAAGAACTAAAGGTAGGATGCAAAAACAAATTTTGGTGAAATAAGTGCATGCCCTTGCTTTGGACAGAATATTATAATAAATATATGGATAAATGAAATCCATATCATTTATGTATTTAATAAATAAAATGATTATTATAATAATATGGATAAATGAAAAAGGAATTGCATTGGGAAGAGATAAATTCTGGACTTGGTAGTTTAATTTTCAGATAATGATACATCCAAGAAAACAAATTTTAGAAGAATACTTTTTTTTTTTAATTTACAGGATTGTAAGGAAAAAAATCCAAGTGACACTAAATAAATCTTTTAAATTTTCTGGTAAGTCATTTGGAATACACTAATTTTATTAGTGCAATTTTAATTTAATAAATTTAGTGTAATCCAAAATTGTAGTGATAAAAACAATAATCATAGGTAGTGACAATCTAATTCCAAATCTGTTCTTCCTTATTCTAGAGATCTATAGGTTAAGTAAGGAAGTATTTAAAAAGCATCATTTTGTACATCCATCTATCTATCTATCTATCTATCTATCTATCTATCTATCTATCTACCTCCCTACCTACTTACTTACCTACCTAACCTATCTATCTCTTTTTCTAAATGTGATGTATTTTCAAAGAATATTTTAATGGCTGCTTTTGCATTTAAAAGCAGTTTCATATTAATTAAATAAAACAAGTAGACTGCTAACCAGTATAAAAAAAATTATAAAAACAAAGTAATGGCCGAGTGCAGTGGCTCATGCCTGTAATCCCAGCACTTTGGGAGGCTGCAGCAGGCAGATCACCTGAGGTCAGAAGTTCGAGACAAGCCTGGCCAATATGGAGAAACCCTGTCGATACTAAAAATACAAAAAGAAGCCGAGCATGGTGGCAGGCACCTGTAATCCCAGGCACTAGGGAGGCTGAGGCAGAAGAATTGCTTGAACCTGGGAGGCGGAGGTTGCAATGAGTTGAGATGGTGCTACTGGACTCCAGCCTGGGCGACAAGAGTGACACTCTGTCTCAAAACAAACAAACAAACCAAATATATTATGATAAAGGCATAAAAAAAAAAAAAGTAGGAGAGAATCCGGAGGACTAGTAGAAAGATTAGCTTTAGAAGGAAAACAGGATCACCAAGAAAGGAGAGGGAAGGGTGGTGGAAGAGAGATGCCTGTGGATGTCACAAAGAGTATACATTTCTGTCTGCTGACCTCTGTTTCCTATGTGAAGTAGCTGAGGTCATTTGTTAAGCATGAAAGAAGAGAAGAAGTGATGGGGTTGGAAGCATAAGGAGAATGGAAAAAATGTGTTGTCAGGCATGAAAGTTCACGCTGACTAGGAAAACAAGAAGAGACAGACAACAGTGAGAGCCTAGTTTATAATGATCCTTGGCAAGTTTAAAAAGATATACATACATAAAAGTCAATGAATTGTTTGTGCCTCAGTGAACATATCCTTATATCTTATTTAGTATAATGCATAACTAGCTGAAATTACATACACAAAAAGCTGATAACTTTAATGTTGTTTTGAGGAAGAGATTTGATGTTTATTTCATTTGAATATGAGTTGCCCTACTCAGTGGTTGTTCCTGATAAAAGGTTTGTCTTGGGTTTTTATCTGCTGTGGTTGGCTAAAAGTTATTGATATCTAATTAATTAACCTTTGCATATGTCTGTGGTCAAAATGAAGCTCTACTTAAATGTTACATTCATGAGATTAATGTACTTAAAATTTTGTTAAAGAATTTGATTTTATTCAGACTTCTACCATCCTAAAATAATACCGTGCTCATTTTTTGCTCCCTTCTAATCTCTAGCCACTTCATATGTAACAATTTAGTGGCATATTATTTATGATGTAAAACAGATTTCTTCATTCATATGTAAATACCTTATAACCTATAAATCTATAAAACTTACAAAATTTTTAATACTGATTTGCTATAGTTTATCATCCTCTCCTATACAATGTTTTCAGTTAGTTTTATTTGGGGAGTTACATGTTTTTGGTGGGGATAATTTTCCTACTATAACTATAGTTATAAATGTCTTTTTATATTAGCATTTCTTTCTTTGACTATTTCCTTATGATAAATTCCCAGGTGGAGGGTTATTATGATTTAAAAAAAATGTTCATGACTAAAAAAACCCAAACAGTAAGAAAACTGAAATTCTTCCTTAAAATGAAAAGGCAGGATTATAAATGAAATACATTAAATGCATACCAAAAATACTGTTATTTTCATTAGTTATTAATGTATAAAAATTTGGCAATTTCTCACGTTGGGAAATAGGTCAGAATATGTATGTGTGTGTGTGTGTGTGCGCGCACGTGCGTGCGTATGTGAACAATACACATTATCTTCTGAAGTTAATATAGTCTGCCCTCCATATCTGTGGGTTCTGCAGCAATGGATTCAACCAACCATGGATGGAAAACATTTGGGAAAAATAAATCCAATAAAAAATAGCAACACAACAAAAAAAATAATACAAATAAAAATATAGTATAACAACTATTTACATAGCATTTACATTGTATTAGGTAGTAAAATAAGTATTTAGAGATAATTTAAAGCATACAGGAAGATGTGCATTGGATATGTGCAAACATGATGGTATTGTACAGAAGGGACTTGAGCATCTTCAGATTTTGATATCCAAGAGGGGTCCTAGAACCAATGCCCCACAGATGTGGAGGGAGGACTGTAATAACAATAACTCTGAAAAGCTGTATTTTATACTGAGTGAAACAAAGTGGACTGTTCTACAAATCAGAACTTGTAAAATTATGTTTTATAAACAATAATTGCCTTGGGTGACTTTTAATTGCTAGTTTCAAGTTATACATCTTAAAATCTTTTTGCCCCCATTCAACTTCTTAAAACAATCATAATTTTCCTAATTATTTCTTTATTACATATTTCAAAATGTTTACCCAATGCCAGAAAAGAGTGACAGAGTCTCATACATGTGTCCATGTGTATCACACACACCATACACACATATGAAGTAAGAGCCAAATGAAATCACAGAGATTATTAAGTGAGAAAACCAATGGGAGTCAAATAAATAGTTGTGGTTATAATCCACAATATAATCAGCAGGAGTCAGTAAAAAGAGGAATTGCATGGGTAAAGACTCCTTAGAAGTCAATCATTTGAGCAAAGCCAAAGATTATGGCCCAATATCATAGTACCTATATCTAAAACAACAACAACAAAAAAAAAACCAGGTCAAGAAAGAAGGGCAGTGTTTCCTATTACCATAAAATCACCCCAGAAAACTAAGTTAGGAGTTAACAAATTTCTTTCAGAACAGAGTGAAAAGGGGACCCAGGCACTTTACAAAATAAAGTATACCCTTATTTCTTTTATGCTGCCCAAAACTGGATTAAGATGTAGTGAGATCTAATTTAACTGACTTGATATTACCCAAACAGTGAAAATTAGCAAAAACTAATAGTACATACATATTTTTAGACTGAAGGTAACTCAGACAATTTCAATGAAATAGGTACTATCCTTAGAGACCCAAGAAGATTGACTATTAAGGGTAATAAAACTCAAGTAAGAATTTAAAATGTATCATATATGTAGGACAACGAAGCCATGAAAACAATGAATTAAATTACTATATGAATTAAATTAAAATGAAGGATGACAAAAACTACCATTCCCATTTAACCAAAGTTTCAGTGTTTTATATATAAAAATAATATAGCTAAGCCAAGATCCCATTAATAGCTCATAATTATAACTCTTAAAATATTAAATAAGTAGCACTAATTAAAATCCACAGATTCTTGTTTCAACTTGGTTATGTACCACGGGGATACTATGTGATAAGCCTTGGCTTGGGACCTGGAATATTAAAATTAATTTAATTATTAAAAATTAGTGCTTATATACTAAGAATCGTAGACTGACCAGGACATATGGGCTAACTGTAAGTGACTGAGAAGCCCTCATCCCAGAGAAAAAGATGACATTATTTCAGACAGAAGGTATAACATAAAGTATAATAAAAACAAGATTGCATAGAAGCAACAGGATAGTTTTAGAAAGGAAAAAAGACTCAAGCTGAGTTTGGAGGGCCTTATAAGCCATGCTATGAAGTCTAGATTTACCTTGCAAGAAATGGGAAGCCTCTGGACAAATTTAAGTACAATAGTACCAAATTCATGCTTTAGTAAGACAACTGGATACAGACTAGAGGTACTCAAACTAGAGAAGGTGTTGATTATTGCAACAGTCTAGGAGAGAGCTGAAGAAGAAGAATAAGCACTATATATTTTATTCATTTAATCCTCACAGCAATTCTAGAGATAAAAATGATTATTATCCTCAGTTTACATTTGAGGAAAATAAAGCACAAAGATTATGTAACTAGAAAAGTTACAATTAGTAAGTGCTGGGTGAAAATCTGACCCCAAATAACTAGGCTCCAGAATTCAAGCATTTAACCACTTTTTTTTTTTAACTATTATGGGTACTGATAAGAACCAGGGTAAAAAACTGTACTAATCAGTAGCAAATCCCAGCACTCTAGAAGGATTGCTTGAGTCTAGGAGTTCAAGACTAGCCTGGGCAATACAGTGAGACCCTGTCTCTTAAAACACACACACACACACACACACACACACACACACACACAAATTAGCCAGACACACACCTGCAGTTCCCGCACTCCAGCCTGGACAATGACACGGTGATACCCTATCTCAAAAAATAAATAAATAAATAAATAAATTTTTTAAAATAGTGTTTTAAGGAGGAAGGTTGGTCACCAATGTTAAATGCTGAAATTGGGCCAAATAGGATGAGTATTTAGAAAACTAAAAAAACGATTAAATTTAGCAATTCGTTATTCACCACTGATGTCTACAATAGAAACAGTAATTTTTGCCTTTAGAATTAATCACCAAACAAGTATACAACAACCTCAAGATCTAACACATGACACAAAAAGTTACATCTATGATAGCTTCAACATGTTTTCAGTCCTGATATTCAAAAATTAACAAAATAGAGCCTCTGAAAACTAATCGTTTTAAATCAATGGAAGAATATGACATTCTGGTAAAGCAAAACTGTATTTTTATATTAAGCTAATATCACAATGTGTAATTAAAAATAATTTTTAGATGCTATAGTATCTCAGTAAAACATGTCAAGAAGACCTATACATAAATCATCTATAGGGCTAAGACAGACAATTTGCCTTTCCTGGCTAATGTATATCTGTTGTCTATTTCATAACATATCAAATTTATTTTTATTCATTCAGACATAAATATCACAACACAGAAAAAGGTAAATTTCAATTTGGAAACATACCATTAGCAATAAAGCAAAAACAAACAAAAACCCTGACAATCTCAAAGAAAATATCTGCAACTTATACAAAGATATGTAATAAACTCATTTTTTAAAAGGAAAAAAAATCTCCAAAGATAAAGTGGCACAGAATATGGAAAGGCAATTCACAGATATGAAAATCCAAATTGTTCATCAATATATGAATGAATAACCGTTCAACCTCATTGTTACAAAATACAATAAAAATTCAAATTTTCTTCCATCAAATTGACAAAAATCTCTGCTATGACATCATTACGCATTCATGTTCGGGGGTAACAAAATAATATTATCCATTAAAATGTAAACTATGCATATAACTTTGGCCTAGCACACTTACTTTGAGAGATAGGAAAAAATAAATTTTCAATAGGGAAATATTACAGTAAATTATGATACATCCAAATTATATTTTGCAGCTAAAAACTGGCTTAGTTCTATATTTACTGAAAAAAAGTCCATTATGCATTGTGAAGTTAAAAAAAAAAAAAAACAAGAGTAAACCCTATAATAGCTAGAATGGGAATGGAAGGAGGAGACCAGCCAGTAGGCCCTGAATATTTTGTTTGTACTTAGAGGAAAGAAGCATGGATGACGATATACTAATTCTGTGCCTTCAAAGGTACAGGTTTAGAGGATATAAGAATAACACTTGGTCCTTTACAATTAAATCCAGTAAGTTAATACTTATGTTCTAATCACCATTATCTTCCAAATAAAAGGCTGTGTATGCTGAAACATTTGCTTTTCTAATATTTTTTCAGAAAATGTGTGTGTATATTTTGAAGTTTAAGTTCTTAAATTATTTTAACTCTATTTTAAACAAATAGTAATGATTGCAAATACTTTGAAGTTTAAGTTCTGTAATTATTTTTACTATATTTTAAACAGTTATTAATGCCTGTAAAAATATGTCTTTCAACGTATCTTCTCATATCCTACTTATGTAATGTTACACTCCAATAAAAACAACCACAAATTGTGTTGTTTCAGCAGAAGTTCTCCATAAACCTCTGCTTGAATCTACCTATTGCTCCAAACAGATGTCGTATCTTCTCCTCCTCGGAAATGCCTTCCTCCATTATTTTCTCCTAGCTTAAATCTAGCCAATTTTTGTACAGTCCCACTGGTTTTTATTGGCAACCACTCATTTCTACAATTATCTTACTAAGTGATTATATCCCAAATAAGAATTTCCATTAGGTAAAATTAGGGAAAGCAGGCCGGGCACAGTGGCTCATGCCTGTGATCCCAGCACTTTGGTAGGCCAAAGCGGGTGGATCACAAGGTCAGGAGTTCAAGACCAGCCTGGCCAAGGAGGTGAAACCCCGTCTCTACTAAAAGTACAAAAACTGGCCCGGCACAGTGGCAAGTGCCTGTAATCCCAGCTACTCAGAAGGCTGAGGTAGGAGAATTTCCTGAATCCGGGAGGCAAAGGTTGCAGTGAGCGGAGATGGTGCCACTGCAGTGCAGCCTGTGACAGAGCAAGACTCCGTTTCAAAAAAAAAAAGAACTAGGAAAAGCAGATGATTTCTATATAACAATTTTCTGTGGCTTTCTAGTCATGACGCTATGGGGTCGGGGTGCAGGGAGAAAGAGAGACATAGGTAAGTGAAAATACTATGTGTAATAAAGAAGGAAATGAGGAAATGCCTATTTGATCAGGATAAACAGTATATTTAGTGATCTCCAACTCTTTATCTCCTAGTAATTGTGTTATAAGGAAGACTGGGAAGTAGAAGTCAACAATTCAATGTTATTAAATCAGAAAGGCACTGAACGCTGAGTTTATAAATCAGAAAGCATAAACAGTCGAGTAACAAAGGAAAATGCAGCTTATCTGCAAATAACACAAAATAAACAGTGAAACTGTGAGGGAAGAAAATTTATAAACTTGTTATGCTAATTTAGAATGGACAAACTAAAACTGAATTCATTTCATTTCATGCCCTTCCATTATGGTTTTATTAAATGGATATTTTGTTTTGTTTTGAAATGGAGTCTCGCTCTGTCACCCAGGCTGGAGTACAGTAGCGTGATCATGGCTCACTGCAGCCTTAGTATCTCCCAAGCTCAATCAATTAATCTTCCCACCTCAGCCTCCTGAGTAGCTAGGACTATAGGCACATGCCACTATGCCCAGCTGATTTTTAAAAAATTTTAGAAGAGATGAGGTCTTGATATGTTGCCTAGGCTGCTCTTCAACTCCTGAGCTCAAGCAATCCTCCCAACTTGGCCTCCCGAAGTGTTGAGATTACAAGTATGAGCCACTGCACTCAGCCAAATTGATTTTTTTAAGGCAGTCAAGGATATCTAGCATCCAAAGTCTCCTATTAGAATTCTATATACACCATTAACTTTTAAAAACCAGTTTTCTGGTTATAAAAGATACTTTCACTATCAAAAACCTAAAAAGATAGAGAAAAGCTTTAAAATAAAATTAAAATATTTATAAAAAATTCAGATCACAAATCTTAAACAAATATGGGACAATTTGAACTTAAATGAAGGTTTTCTCACAGAGAAAATAGTCTTTTTAAAGGGCTGAATAAGAGGTCAAATAAGAGGGAAAAAATTTATGGTATATTGTTATTTAACCATTCTTGTAATACTAGGCATCTGTGTTGTTTCAAATATTTTTCGCTGTTATAATGAGCACCATAAAGAATATTCTTACATAAAAATTGTGCTAATTTTGAATATTCCTCTGGAAAGAGTCCTACAAGTGCTGTTACTTTACAAATAATATTGTCATGCTTAATGCCTTTGATTCACATTGCTAAACTATTCCCCAGAAAAGTTTTACTACTTTAATTTTCTGCTACCAGGGTAAAAGGGTATTATAACTTTCTCTGTGCTCATCTCATTTTCCAAACTAGAATGACACATTTCTTGCAATTACTTCTTTTACAGTTTCATATATAAATGTATATATGTATGTATACGCACACATATTCACATAAATATATATGTATAAATACACACACGCATATATACATATATATATATATTTAATTTCAATAGTTTTTGCGGTATAAGTGGCTTTTGCTTACATAAATAAACTGTATAATGGCTAAGTCTTAGATTTTAGTCTATCACCTTAGGCCAAATCACCAGCAACACTCTAAAAACGACAACAGTTTCTTAGACATTATCTTCATTACTGCTATAGCACAATTAACACATGGATTAGTAATATTAAGTAGCTATTTCTGCTATATTCAAAATTCAAGACTTCATGCTTGATGGCCCTCTAATGCACCTGCTTATTGGATATGCTTTAATCACATCACTTACAAAGTCCTTCAGTCATTTTTAGTTGAAACCATTAGGATATATTTCCAGACCACAGAATGTCCTGAATAGTTCTTTTGATCTAGACAAGAGTTGTTTGCAAAAAATTAAAAAAGATAAAATGAAGACAAAGAATTGTTGAACTAAATGTAAACCCTTCTATTTTGAGACATCAGGGAGAAAAACCAGCAGAGTTAATGTTAATCAAAAAACTAAATCTAATCTACACTCACAGAGTTCTATAAAGAACAATAAAATCTACTGAAAAAGTTAACTTAGTTGGGTGAAAAGGAGCTACTGATGCCATACTGACTGAGAAACTTCAACCCGTTTCCATTCCCTTAAGTGAAACTGCAACTTTTATGAAAAATCGTATAATTCTGAAGAAAATAAAAGCCAAAGTAGTGTTTAGTCAGTCACTACCCAATACATTTTTAGTGAGATGCTAACAAGTATGCATGTGCAATATAAGTTATTAAGTTTTTAAAAAAATTTACTGTTTTTTAAATAATGATGTGACAGGGCCTACACCTAGGTTCTCCATCCACATCAACACTAAAACTGAAAATCTAATGCTAGAAAATTCTTAGAAAGTCTGTTTTGACAAGTTACTTCCTCTATCCATCTGCACTTGGTATGATCTCACAGGCGCAAATAAATTTTGCATGGAATAACTTTATGACACTGATTCGTAATAAAAAGGTATCCTCTTAAAGTTGACAGGAATTAATCTTTTAGGCCACTGAGTCTATTCAGATTTTTTTTTCTTTCTATAATCAGCTCTAGAAATATTCAACAAAAGTGACAATTAAAAGTAGGATACTTTATGAGTTACATGCAATTGATAACTTCTATGTCATAAAGCTTTCCGGATTATTGATATGTCATTTATGATCAATGGTTTCTAAGAAAAAAAAGAGGACAAGGACAATGGAGACAAAAACAAATTAACTATAAAGAAAAAACAAGATCATTTTTGACAATAGAGCTAAACAATTTTTATCACAGTTCGCATACAATGTAAAAGGGGAAAAGCCATGTTCCTAACATATTTTACTAATTTATTTTGAAAACAATTATAAAATGTAATGCTTGGTCACTCTGCCCCTACACTCCTATCCTGACTTCAGATTCTTTTTAATGAAGAAAAAGGAAGTCAGCAAAACAAAATGCCACCATTAAATCATTCTGCAAAATTTTATGTCAAAAAATGTAATAGGAAAGACACACATCAAGGGAAAGGTTACTATTCTTCCAGAACATCTTTTCACTTGGTTCATGGTTCATCCTTCTACATAACTGTGCAGGCACTATGAATGGCTTTTTCCTCTAGGTTTAATGTGGCATTTGAAAGACTATGGTATTTTCAGGAAACCACGGTGCGGTGATTTTAGCAGTTATCTGGCTGAAAGTAATGCTGTGATTTAGAATAACTGTTCAGCTTATATGCAATGGTAAAAGCCAGCCACCGAGCCATCTCACAAAGATAACCTAATTCTTGATATTTTATTAATAATTCATGAGGTCAGTCTAGAGAGAGAGACAGAGAGAGAGACACACACAGAGAGAGAGAGAGAACAGAATTAGAAAAAACTCCTTTTGAAAGGGAGCATACTAAATAGATATATATATATATGTATACTATGTTTAAATTAAATTCTTTTAAGTTCATTTAATAGGAAGAGCTAATTCAAAAAATGATAACCTTAAATCACCTCAGTTTAGGATAAATGTAATTGCTCCTTGAAACTGTTTCACAGAAAGAATTTAGGCACTTAAGAATTAAAATAAAAAGCAACCATCTATCATACATTAGTAGCTACACAGAGAGTAAATATGAGAAATGCTAAAAACACATGCAGAAAATGTAACTCATTTTAAGCTATATATTTTATTCCATTTGAAAGCTCAATTTATTTCATTTTATAGAAAGAAAAGGACAAACTTTTCAGATTAAAATAAAACATTTTCTACTACAAAACATTTCTTATAAACTTAATTAGTAATAAATGAAAAGTGCCTTATAATTTTTAATAGCTATATTCTAAAAAATATGTAAGTAAGATCAAAACTTTAAAAATATGATGGGTCAATAATACAACTAAAAATTGCACTGTTGGGTGAGAAGCAAATTCTATAAACAACTCAGAATCCCTTACACCTGAATAATATTTTGCATTTCTGAATTTCTCTGTTCCACTTCTGAAGCATTACAAAATCATGAAATTTGAAAATTAAAAGGGATTTTTAAATCAACTTAATGCATTACTCATTCTATGAATGAGATAACTGGCTCCCAGAGAGGTTATCTGCATTTCTTGTGGTTATACAGCCTCTCCCTAGCAGAGACTTAACCAAAATTTCAACCTCTTAATTTTAGCTCTATGCCCTCTCCCCACCATTCTTCCTAGTTAGTTATTGACTGAATTTTCAAGTGAGGTTCATTTTTTGTTATTCACTAAAATATTAAATGCATTACCACTGTCCAGAAAAGAGGCAGGATAATCATCCTGGTTTTCCTAGTTAACAAACCTCTTCATGTATGTCAACAATATTAAGGGGAAAATAAGGGTTAAGCAAATGACAAACATCCCATCTAGAGAACAAGTGAGGAAGCATAAACGAGGGAAAAAATGAGGTTGCTTCTCTTCTCTTTCATCAGAAAACAAAAATGTTAAAGCATTTTCTATTCAAATATCACAGCGTTAACTAAAATGCCCACACGCCACATACACCCAGGCATTTTAATACTTGAAAAGATCACTCTAAGGTTATGTAATTCTGAGGTAATGTCTTCCTGAAATTTAAGCCTCAGTTTCATGCATGCTGAAGAGAAACAACTTAACAGTGCAAAACTTCTCAAATGAGGAAAAAATACATTTATTTTATGAAGATTCTGAAATAGACAATGTTCTTACTTGCTAAGCTTACTAAATTTCAAGGGACTGCAATTCTTTGTCTATTATCTTGTATTACTCATTTAAATGATCCCTCCTCTCAAAACATAGTAATAGTAATTTTTAAAAAATATCTAAGATCACGGGCAAACAAGAGGCTATGTATGAGGTATATCTGTTCTCCAAATCATATTCACAAAATGCAAATACACTGTGCTTGAATCTGGCTTTTTTTTTTTTTTTTTGAGACAGAGTCTCCCACTGCTGCCAGGCTGGAGTGCAGTGATGCAATCTCAGTTCACTGCAACCTCCACCTCCCGGGTTCATGCAGTTCTCCTGCCTTAGCCTCCCAAGTAGCCAGGACTACAGGCACGCATCACCACACCCAGCTAATTTTTGTTTTAGTAGATACAGGGTCTTACCATGTTAGAAAGGATGGTCTCAATCTCTCCTTATATTTTTTTAAGACAGAGTCTCACTCTGTTGCCTAGGCTGGAGTGCAATAGCCCTGTCTCGGCTCACTGCAATCTATGCTTCCCAGGATCAAGTGATTCTCCTGCCTCAGCCTCTGGAGTAGCTGGGATTACAGGTGCCCGCCACCATGTCTGGCTAATTTTTGTATTTTTAGTAGAGACAAGTTTCACCATGTTGGCCAGGCTGGTCTCAAACTCCTGACCTCGTGATCTGCCTGCCTCAGCCTCCCAAAGTGCTGGGATTACAGGCGAGAGCCACAGTGCCTGGCAGGATGGTCTCCATCTCTTGACCTAGAGATCTACCCACCTCGGCCTCCAAAAGTGCTGGGATTATAGGCATGAGCCATGGCGCCTGGCCTAATCTGGCTTTTTTTTTTTTTTTTTGCACTACTGGTTAATTCAAATCCTTACTTTTCTAGTATTTTACATAATTATGTCTCTATATTCAGAAGGTTTCTTCAATTTATAAATAGAGCATTAATGTGTGTTGATCTTTGGATGGCCGATTAGGAGCAGCTCAGGATTGCAGCTCCCAGAGAAAGTGCAGAGGGTGAGTGGATGCCACATTTCCAGACGGATTTTTATTACCCCCAGATCAGGAGATTCCCAGGCGGAGGAGCCCCACGGGTCGCCAGGGCGGCTGTTTTGGCCGGCGCGACTGTTTCGGCCTGCGTAGCTGTTTTGGCCGGCATGGCTGCTTTGGCCGGCGCAGCTGCTTTGCCGGCGTCCCGGTGCGGCCGTTCTCCGTACAAAATACACTGGTCTGTGTGCCCTCTTAACTGGCGAGTGGAGCTATGGGAAGGCAGATTAAAAAGCGGACTGAATCAGGGAGCCAGCCCAGGAGACTCCCAGACAAAAAAGCGCTACGAATCTCAGCGCCACTGTTTCAGCCTGTGCAGTGTGTCCCCGCAGGGGAAATCACACAGATCCCGGTGCCTTTTCAACAGGTGACTGGAACACCTGGGTGTCGACCATTCAACTAAAAAAACAAAAGGCTCTGAAAGAGCGAGCCAGGTGATCAGGCTCGGCTAAAACAGCAATTTGAAACGCTCTTGGTTAAGAGTTTCGCAGCAGGCACAGCTGAACCTGGGACGGTCCAGTTCTGTGGGGGAGGGGTGTCCACCATTACGGGGCACTCCACCACTACAGAGGTAGTCCGCCATTGCAGAGGCAGCCTGCCATTGCCAAGGCAGCCTGCCGTTGCCGAGGCAACCCACCATTACAGAGGTGGGCCACTATTGCCGAGGCAGTTCTAATTACACCCATATAAACAGGACTGCTGGGAAGTTCACATGGCAGCTGGGCGGAGCCCACAGCAGCTCAGCAAAGCCTCTGCAGGCAGACAGGGACTGGGCTGCCTCCTTGCTGGGCAGGGCAGCCCTGAAAAGAAAA
>CAUYQU010000830.1:0-15925 GCA_963574635.1 Cheracebus regulus
GGCCTGTGTTGCAGAGACAACCGCAGCAGGCATTGGCAACAGCTGCTCTCTGGCATGAGTTCCATTTAGCAACACCAAACCCAAAGGAGAAAAAGAGGGGGTCTAGAATAAGTTTCTTTTCAAGAAAAAAAAAAAAAAAAACCAAAACAAAAATATGTTCACATTGGTTAAAAAAGCAGGGGGGTAATGTGTTTGGACGAGGTTAATTAGGGAAGACTCGGAGGAGGTGAGCTTAGAGTTTGGTCTTGAGGAAAGTGGTAAGATTTGGGCTAACAGGGTTAAAGATATCAGAAAGGAACTTGAAATGCCAAAACTGAGGAATAAGCAAGATGTGTACTGGGGCTCTTCCAGGAGAGAGGGGTTGTGACACCTTGCTAAATGGGACATGTGTTTGCAGAGGACACAAGGGCCAGCTGACTCATGTTTGAATCTGAGGTTGGTCGGTTTTGAATGACTCTGGCAGTCCTTGGGGAATTCATGGTATTGTTTTTCCCTTTAAGCATAAAAGGCATATAACAACATGAAAGAAAATTATAATAAAAGAAAATTGTTCATTACACATCACTCTAATGCAGGAGTCAGCAAACTATGGCCTACAGGGCAAATCCAGCCAATCACTTGTTTTTGGACAGCTCATGAGCTAAGAATGGTTTTTACTTTTTAAAATAGTTGAAGAAAGTCAAAAGAGAGGGATAATACTTTGTGACATGAGAAAATGACATGAAATTCAAGTTTTAGCATCCATAAAGTTTTGTTATAACCTGGGCATGTTTCTTCATCTAGATATTGTCTGTGGCTGCTTTGGGGCTATAATGGCAGCATTGAGTAGTTGTGACAGAGACTGTACAGCCAGCAAAGCCTGAAATATTTACTGTCTGGCCCTCCACAGAAAATGTTTGTTGACCCCTACCTTAACTCAATAATTTCTAATTTCTGCTTATTTCCTTACTGTTTTTATCTCAAACGTACACATTATTACATATATGTAGTCATACCCATTTTTGTGGACAGCATATCTCTGTCAAACATTCTTCTATAGTAGTCGCAATAACTGTAATTTTAATGAGTATGTATTTGTGTACTTCTTTATAATGTGAAAAATGCTTTGTATCCATTATCTTTTTTTTTTTTTTAAGAGACAGGGTCTTACTCTGTTGCTGGAGTTCAGTGGCACAATCATAGTTCACTGCAGCCTTTAGCTCCTGGGCTCAAGCGATCCTCTCGCTTCAGCCTCCTTAGTAGCTGGGACCACAGGCATGCATCACCACACTCTGCTAATTTCTTCCTTTTTTGTAGGGATGGGGTCTCACTGTGTTGCCTAGGCTGGTCTCAAACTCCTGGGCTTAAGCAATCTGCCCACACCCCCCCACCCCAAGCTGCTGGGATTACAGGCATCAGCCACCATGCAGGGCAATTACCTCAATTTATTTTCACGAAAACCCATG
The DNA here is from genome assembly GCA_963574635.1 of Cheracebus regulus. Lineage (NCBI taxonomy): Eukaryota > Metazoa > Chordata > Mammalia > Primates > Pitheciidae > Cheracebus > Cheracebus regulus. Next base: position 1,446 of record CAUYQU010000830.1, read on the forward strand.
AGAGGGAGTGTTCTCATTCCATGTAACTTTCATAGTGATTAAGTGATATGCTCAAGATCACACAGATAGCAAGCAAGTAAAGCCAGGATTTCTGATCCCAAATCTCTTATTCATCTTACTTTTCTGATAACTTATAATTTTTTCCCCAGTTAATTTATTTTTGATTAACAATTCTTCTATTGTTGGTTATGTAGGCTATTCCAAGTTCTTCCTGTTTACCAGTGGTGTATCTCAGTGAACATCATATATATGACTGATTGATGTATATGTTATTTATTTATTTTCAGGTGAAGAATTTAGCTTTATCATTTACTTTTCAGCAGAGACCCAGTCGTGTGAATGGGGTAGGGATTGAGCTGTAAGGAAGAAGATAACTCTAGGGCAGGTGTTCTCACCCTTGTTCAAAAGCTGTCTCCTTAGAGGTCGATCTAATTTCTAAAATAATTCAGCAATTATCTGTGTGGTGCCTGTTGGCATCAGGCACAAGAACAGATAGGTTCTGGGACTTTGGTGTTGAAATTAACAGGGTCCCTGCCTTCAGGAGGCTAGTAGTTACGTATAGAATGTGAGGGGACAGGTTAGTTGGCAGCGATATTGCACTGTGGTGACTTTACAACAGGAATGTGTGCTGGATGCTTGTGGGTAGAGCCACTCTGGCTGGAATGTCAGGGAAGAGTTCTGAAGTGAAGGATAAGTAGGGATTTGGCAGGTGAAAGCAGAAAGGGGAAGGCAGAAGAGACATTGTTTCGGGCATGGAACCCACCTATGTGAAGAACAGGTGAGACCGGCCACGGCAGATCTGAGGAACTGACATTTTTCAGCGTGACTGGAGTGTGGGTGTGTGAGAACATGGCAGGAGAGAAGGCAGGAGGAGCAGGCAGGGGCCAGGTCGCAAGAGCCTTATGGGTGGCAGTTAGACAGGTGGTGAGAATAGTCCAGTGGAGAATAAAACACAAACGTGGGCCATGTTTTCCCATGTTTATTGTGAGATGTGTCTCTAGGGCTGTTGTTGATGGCTCAGAGAAGGCTGTGCAGTATATTTCTGCATCAAAAGTTGGATGAGTAATACAGGAGTTTCTAGAAGCAGGAGTATCTCCCTGACTGCCTCACAAATATGTGCTCTAGTTTTTGTTGCAGAATGAAGCAATTGGGAAAGGAATTTTGATTCTGAAACATGGTTTTTGCCTCCAGGCTTTCACCAAGAAGGGGCGGGGTGTCTTGCCTCCCGAGGGTAGCCTGGGTGCATGCACTCCCAGGCTTCTAGGACGTTGGCTGGGTATCCTGGGACTGTTTTCTGGCCCAGTGCTACCTAAGTCCCCACAGAAAGTATAAGCCGTGTCTCAGGCCCCACCCCACCCCAGGAATATTCTCCAGAGCAGCAGGAGCGATAAAGTCTGATCGTCATGATGTGATTCCTCTGAGACATTTGCAGTTATTTTATGAAGACCAAGTGGGATAATATTCGTGGAGAAGTTTTGTAAACTGTGAAGTACTCCATGGATGCTGTGTATTAATTCATGCAGCTGATCATTATTGAAGGCCTGCTGCTATTCTGGCAGCGTTCTGGGGGCTGAGGTCACAGCAGGGCCTGCCAGGACAGTGTGCACATTCTAGTGTGTGAGCCATCAACAAACAAATGTAAAGCCTCTAGCATACTAAACAGTGATAGACGCATTGGAGAAAAATTAAACAGGAAGGGGGTCTTGGAGTTGTGAGTGTAAGCATGGCAGAGAAGTCCTCTTTGGAGAAGGTAACGTTTGAGCAACAACCCCAGTGAGGTGAGTGAGGATGATTGGGTGCCAGTGTTCTGGCAGAGGGTACACAAGTGCAAAGGCCCTGTGGTGGAAGGGTACCCAGTGTGTCTGAGGAACAACAGAAGTTCTCTGTGACTGTATGGGAGGGAGGGAGGGAGTTAAGGGGACAGTGGTAAGAAACAAAGTTGGAGACATCCTGAATCAGGAGAGAGAGCATTGCAGAATGTATGGACTTTGAGGACCACTGTGAAGATTTTGGTCATCATCCTGAGAGGCCTTGGAAGGCCCATTTATTGTAACTGTTCCACCTCTGCTCTGGCCTCCTAGCCATCCTGAACAAGGTGGCTTAGGTTTGAATTTGGCTTTGCCACTTAATCACTTTATATTCTTGAGAAAGTTACTTATTCTTTTGGGGCCTCAGTTTCCTTCTTTGTAAAATAAAGATACTTGTAGTTTCTAACTGACAGGAGTTATGAGAATTAAATAAGGTCATGTTTATAACATACAGTGGCTGGCACATAGTAAACATTGTGTAAGAGTTTATTTAAAACAGCAAAAAAGTTAAGTACTGCATCCTGAGACCTCACATAGATATTTGTGCACCAATGCTTATAGCAGCATTATTCACTGTAGCCAAAAGGTAGACACAACCCAAGTGCCCATCAATAGATGAATGGATAAGCAAAATGTGTTATACACACAGAATGGGATATTATTCATTCATAAAAAGCAACAAAATTCAGACAGATGCTACAACACGAATGAGCCTGAAAACATTGTGCTAAATGAAAGAAGCCAGACACAAAAGGACAAACACTGTGTGATTCCACTTACGTGAGGTTTCTAGAACAGGTAAAATTATAGAGACAGAAAGTAGATTGGAGGTTATCAGGAGGCAGCAAAAGGGAGGATGGGGAGTTAGTATTTAATGGGTACAAAGTTTCAGCTTGGAAACATGAAAAATTTCTGGAGATGAATAGTGGTGAAGGTTGTACAACCTTGTGAATGTTCTTCATGCCACTGAATGGTACACTTAAAAGATGGTTAAAATGGTACATTTTATATCATGTATTTTTTACTGCAATAGAAAAATACTGTAGCCTGTTTTTTTTTTTTTCCTTCTAGATTTGGCCACAAGGAATAATGTAAAATATATTATGTGAAGAGTCAGGAAACCAGAGTGTGTGCCTCAGCTTTGTCATTTGCTGCTCTGTGCCTGGAATGAGTCACCCTTCCCTGCACTTCTGATTCCTTATCTGTAAAAGAAGGGGTGTGGGCTCAGTGACTCCTGGGGTCCCCTCCTGATCCAAAGTTTTGTGATCCCAGAACTCCTGAGGTGAGGCTTATGTCCTCAGCTCTCCATTTACATAGGGATCATAGACTTGTGCTTCAGGACACTCAGAGACCCATAGGGGAACAAAGGTCAGTTTCACCTGATAAGGTTATGAGAAAAACAAGGATATCTGAAATAATGAAAACTCACAGGATACAGTTTATACCTAGAGATTTGTCTTTCTAAACTTGCTTTAAAAGATCTAGGACTTCTTTGACTATAATTATCAGAAATTAGCAGAATAACAAATATGCCACTCAGAAGTTTATTTTTGTGGAAAATTTGTACATAGACTTCGACTTGTCATCCCAATCCTGCTAAGTAATAGCAAATAACGATAATTTTAAAGAACTTGCAATGTTCCAGGCAGTCCTAACTCTTAGTCTTGCAGGCATTCATTCAATTCTCACAACTATCCTATAGGAAAAATACTGCAATGTTCCCCATTGTATGTGAATGTAGGTTTTTTTATAAATTAACTCTTGGACAAGCAGCCATGAGGATGAGTTCTGCTGATGACAATCAGACTTTTGAAAACCAGCAATGAAATCAAAGTCTCCATGGCTATTCCAAAGACACCAGCCAAACCAGCCTATTTCCCCCACCTCAGAAAATTCTCCCCCAAACTCAACCCAGCTATAATAGAACAGATGAGTCTACGATCCCTGCCTGTTTTTCTGCAGCTTGCATGGTTGTTTTGGTCCAGTATATATGATTGCTTGTTTGCAACTTTTCAGAGAGGGGACATTATTCCCTTTATTTATTAACCCTCATTTAGGGGTAACTTCTTTTGACAATTCAGATCCTTTATCTTCACTGGGGAGAAATAGTTTCTCCCTTCAAAATTTTTTATTTATTAGCTTGATTTTCACAGCTGGAAGACAGCAAGGTGGAACCCTTATAAAACAACTACTAATAGTTATATGGGCATTAGCCCTGTATTACATGCATTTCCCCTACTTTAGAGGTGAAGATGTGAAGCTCGGAGTGGTTGGGTAACCTACTGGGGCCACAGAGCGCCTGGCCTTAGCCTGTGCCCTGAACTTAGATTGAATCCCGCGTGCGATATGGTCTGTGCATGGGACACCTCATGGTGGCCTTTTATTGTTGTTGTTTTCTTTTGTCTATGGCTTCTCTTATTCTCAAAAGTTTTAGTTATTGATTATTTTAATCCACATAGAATGATTAAGTATGTTTACTTACTTCTGCCTTCTTCCAGAAACTTTGGATCTATATACTTGCTGGAAGCCTCTTAAAGGAGCCATAATTTTCTTTACAAATCTCTGCAGAGATTTATCCTCAGAGGGCCTAATGGCAGTAGAGTGGAGCTCTGTGTCTGTCAGTTGCTTCGTAGGGTGGAAGAGTCTAAAAACATCAGTAGTTGAGCTACATTTCTGTTGAGCTACAAAGAGAAATGGCTCTCAAGGGCTTTAAATCTATTTGTGAAGATGCAACAGAGTTAAAACCATAAATGATATAAAGGCAAAATACTGATGCTCCTTCTAGCTGGAAGGGGGCCCTTATTACCTTCGACCTAGAAATCCCTGAGTTAGGATCTCACTGTTTTGCTAACAGTCCTCTGTTTCTCCCTGCCCCCTTTTTAGTCACACTGAGCAGCATCATGGGGCCAAGTCCACCCTCGTGGCACCTCTCCTGGTAACCTGCTTTGACTTCCCTGTGGCTCCTCAGAAGTCTGCCCAGTGACATGCCAGCTCTTTTTCTGAGGGTGCTCTGCCTTGCCCAGCTTTGGTTTGCCCAACATGTGAGGTAGTCCCTGAGTACTGGGAATCCTTAGCCCCCTGCCCAGTTCTCACAGATACAACCCAGGTGTTTGGGCTGCTGACTTGTACTGTACCATAGCAGGCTCCCCAAATTCCCGGGAATCTTTTGCACATCTAAACCAGCTTTTTAAAACTTTCCCTCCTTGCCCCCAACCCCTAGTGGAGGCCTAGGGCAGTTATTCCGCAAATTCCTGGTACTTTACAGGAGGATACACATTTGGAGGCTTCAAACTTCTTATCTGAAGCTTGGTGTTGGACAAGGGTGCCAGTGGATTATGTTTGTGGAGGGAATGTGTGCTTCCTAAAGGCCAAATTAGATTGCATACGGAATTACTCATGTTTTTCCTCTGCATTAAGTAGGTAGTGTTAGCACATGTGGTCAGGAGACCCAGCCACTTCCTTGCTTCCTCAAATCTTTCTACTCAAGGTGATGCTTTCCTAATGTTGGTGCTGTTCTGTATCCAGAGCTCTGTCCAGGGCACTGACACGTGGACCAGTACTATACTCGGGCCCAGTGGATGCAACCCCGATGAAAGTCACTGGGGTTTTCACCCCACCAGACCCCGACATACTGTCTTCTTTGAGAATTTAAATCAAATTAGCCTAAAGCAAATGAAGGACATGGCTAACTGCATCAGTGTCAGGCACATCAGGATTGTATTGCCTCCTTCAATATGAGAGAAATACAATCTAGGCTGCTTGGATTAATTTCATTTCCTTGGGAGAAGAAAACCTGAAATTTGTATTCTGAGAAGGTGGAGATATGGGTTGATAAAACCAGATTCTCTTTTCTGTATCCTTTGGATTTCATTTGGCCAATGACAAAAATTTCAATTTTCAGGCCTTTAGAAGGAAAAGAGCTATAAATTATCACACCTGAATACACAATTTATTTCATGGTTTGACTTATAAACAAAAAGGAAGTGGATGGTTTTAAGCAACATTTGTAAACTTCCTTCAATGATTGTTTTCTATTGAGACTGCAGATGTGCCTTTTGGACACATTGTTGAATTAAACTAATGGAAAGTAGCAAACTATCCCGTTGTTAGTTAAAAGCTCTCTTTACACTCAGTAACCACATCCTTCCCCTGAATATCGTCAACAGACCTGATAAATAAACTAGAAGAAAATCTTCTTGAGGCACACCCACAGGTCTTGTGCTAATTCAGTCTTAATAATGCCAGCTAACTTGTGGTTGCTGCTGCATTACAGCTTACAGGCTGTGTTTCTCTGTGGCTGATTATAGGCAACACGAGGTCAAGGAATTGTGTCTTCCTAGTTTTTGTATCACTGGTAGCTCTTGGTTGTGTCTTCCTGTACTAGATTTTCAAAAAATGATTGCTGAATTGAATTAAACCAGCCTAAATTAAAATGTTGAAGCAATGGAAGGGAAGAAAATTATATTTAAGCTTCATTGAGTCCCTTCCAATAAAATATCGTAAGCCAATTTATTCTATTATGCAGTTGCAATGGCTCTGCAGTTCTCAGAGTAGTGGGATCATCATGGAACATTTATTCTTGAAGTCATCTCTGTTTTAAAGTCAACAAACAAGGCTAGCTCTGTTAATAACATAGTAAATCCTTTTAACAAACCACTAGATTTTCCATCGTCAAAACTTCTTGTAAGTCACAGTTTAAGTTTTCATTCAATAAACATTTATTGGGCATCCACAGTGAGCTAGAATTCTAAAGATGAGAATTTAAAGGGGGAATCTATAGGACAAAGGGTTAAGAACGTATACTTGGGAGTCAGTTAATCTGGGTTCAAATTCCAGCTGTGCTACTTTCTACCTCTGCTATATTGGACAAATGATACTGTGTATCTGCTTCTTCTACTGTAAGTTGGGTATATAATATCCTTACCTCAAAAGGGCATGATGATTGAGTTAATGCATGTAAAATACCTACTGCTCCTGGTAGTCAGATAGCACTCAATAAATTTTGATGATTATTCTCAATCCTGACCTCAAAAGCCTGTCAACCTAATATCAAGACAGTGTGACAAATGCCAGTCCTGCCTCAGGTCATGTTGCCCTTGCTGATCCTCCTGTCTGGAACATGCTTCACCTAGATTCTTCTGTGGCTTCCGCTCTCCCCTCTGTTGGGCCTTTACTTAAATGCTAACATTTCAGGGAAGAGTTTTCCTTCACAATCCTGTTTAACAATGACCATCACCCCTCCTTTTGGCACCCCTTGTTTTCATTTCCTGCCTAATTTTTCACCTTATTGTCATATAACAAAGCATTATTTTTCTTATTTGTTCTATTTATTGTCTGTCTCTCCCCACAGTCAAATGAAAGTTTCAGAAAAGCAAGGATTTTGGTCTTGTTTGTCACTGGTGTATTAGTGCTTGAAACTATGTGTGCCTTTTATTAGGTGCACAGGACGTATTTGTTGAAAGAATGAATGAAGGAGCATTCATGGGAGCCTAGAGGAGGGCATGCCGAGCTCTGCCTATGGGTATCAGGGGGCTTCACAGTGAGGCAACTGTTTGTGTTGAGTCTTAGACCAGCAGTTCTCAACTCTTCTTCCATAAAGACACACATGGAAAATTATATTCCTATGATTGATATCTGATTCAGAGTTTCTAAGATACTGCCATATCCGTACTCCTTTCTCAACAGTCAAGAAAGCCAATTAGAATTCAAGTGAGAGAGTGATACTACTATTGAGATAAGGTCAAATCCACACTAATATTTATTTTAAAAGTTAAACTACTTGCATGCTTTTTACAGTGATAATTTTTAGTAATAAAGATGTTGTGACTCATCTTCCTATTGGAATATTGAGAAATGTATTTGAAGAGGGGTAGGAGTTTTCCAGATAGACAACCAGTGTGACAGTGTTTGAGACAGAAGAAACGGCATGAGTGAAGACACAGTGTGATTATGGAACCACAGATAATCTGGTATGACTAAAGAGAGGTTCCTGGGAGAGAAGGAGTGAGAACTGAGGCTGCCAAGGACCAAATTACAAAGGGCCTTGTTTGCTAAACTAAAGGAATTTTATCTAGAAGACAGAGGGAGATATTGCCTAGTCTGAGTGGGGTTGTGTTGTATTTCTAAACTTTTATTTAATCATTTTTGTAACTTAATGAAACTTAAATAAGTAAATTCATTTGGCACATTGTTCAAAAGAGCATATACAGTAAAAAGTCTTCTTTCTTGGGGACAATCGGTATTTCTAGTATTTAGCATATATTTCTACAGATACTATATGTATAGATAAGAAAATAATTTATTTCTTATTTTTATCCAAATGGCAGCAAAATTACCTATTAGAATACCAATATGCTTAACGTCACTCTTCTTTTTTTCTTGAGACGAAGTCTTGCTCTGTTGCCCAGGCTGGAGTGTAGTGGCTCAATCTCGGCTCATTGCAATCTCTGACTGCCGTGTTCAAGCAATTCTCCTGTCTCAGCCTCCCAAGTAGCTGGGACTACAGGCACATGCCACCACGCCTGGCTAATTTTTTGTATTTTTAGTAGAGACAGGGTTTCACCATGCTGGCCAGGCTGGTCTAGAACTCCTGACCTTGTGATCTGTCCACCTTGGCCTCCCCAAGTGCTGGGTTTACAGGACTGGCTCACACCACTGTGCCTGGCCCAACATCACCCTTCTTAAAAGGACGTTCAGTGAAGAAATGCTTGCATGACCAACTAAGATGATGATACCTGGTTTTGTACTTGAGAGATTATAGACTCAGAGCACATTCTCCCGAGTTAGGGGCTAGAGGATAGACTGAGGGTTAGACATGCCAAACCCATGGACATTCCAATGACATGCCCAAGGGTCATTCCAGGGACATTCCCATAGAGGTCTTAAGGTTAGGAGGAATGCCTGGATTGAAAAGGTAAATTTGCAGGTGATTAGTGAATAGATGGTGGTTAAAGCCACATTAATGGATGCAGCTGCCCAGGGAAAGGGGTTATATTGAAAAGAAGAGAAGGTCAAGAAAAAGCCTTGGGGAACAATTAGACATAGAGAGAAGTGCTCTGGGAACCAAGAGAGGATAGTCTTTTCTAAGTGGTTGCAGGAGTCAGCATTCAAATCTGGTTAATGTAAGTAGGAAAAAAGGTTATTAAAAGGATGTTAGGAACTTACAGAGCTTTTAGAAAGACCAGGAAAATATTGGGAGGCTATGTGGCCAGGAACAATTCCCCAAATCATATTGTAGAACAAATAACATGAATATACCACTGCTGCTGCTACTAGACATGGACCTGTAACATGCACAGCTGATACAACCATCAGGGGACACTGAATACCACTTCCAGCACCATGACCCACTGCTTCTGGAAACTAGCAATGCTCTCATGCTCTAACCAAAAGGGTCTTGCATAGTTCCTCCATTAGGTATTGTTCAGTAACTGGAGTGGGTACTTCTGATGGACCAGTTCTAGATCATGTGCTCATACTGTAGTTGCATGGGAAAGCAGGTATTCTGGCATGCTCAGCTTGTGTGGCAGGAGGCAGGCTGCACCTTGTAAGGTGGTGATTCTTGAAAACAGGAAGACAGTTGAGACACACTGTGGCCATGCATAATATCAAATGTTCATTACGAGTGTCAAATGCTGAAGGTATAACAATTAGAAAGTCATTGGTAACCTTCGGGAAGGTAGATTGTGAGAAGTGGTGGGAGTGCACATCTGATTGCGATGGATTGGAAAATGAGTGGGATATAAGGAATGGAGCCATTGTGTGCTGATTATAGTTTTAGGAAGGAATATTAGGAAGTTTAGCAGGATGAATGGCAGGAGGGCAAGGAGCAAGTTTGTTAGAGTTGGGAAGAGAGCACTTGAAGTGATGTAATCAACAGAATCTAGTATGAAAGGAAAGGAAGTGGAGTCTGCAGAGTTGAGAGTTGGAAAAAAAAGAGATGAGGAATAGAGATATCAAAGAGAAGCCCAGTTAGGTAGCATGGGGATAAGGGGAAAAAGTGGGAGGAATGGAAAGCTGCGCTCATTGTGTAGGATGTTAGTGTGTAAGATTTCAGAGTTGGAGTGGTTTCCAGTGATGATGTGGAGTAAAAATAAAGGTCATTGGCAATGAGGAGGTCGAAGAATAGAGTGTTGAATGATTTTTCCTCATGGACGTTAAAGTTTCCCATGCTCGCAGCAGCAGATTTGCTGGAGAGCCAGGAGAAAAGATTCACAGGATGTAATGGAGGGGTCAAGAAATTGATATGCAAGATCATTAATGAAAATACCAAGTATAATTTCTGGCATATTTGTAAGCATTAAGCAGATATTACCCATCCATAATTAGATAGCAGTAATGAGGATTGGTCTTGCTGGATGGCATGAATGTTAAGGGAGAGGAGAATTTTGGTTTTTGAGTGCAAATAGCACTTGTTTGGAAGATGCAAGTGTGGAGCTTGAAAACTCTCTACTATTAACTCCAGGATGTAAGAGAGAAGAGGGAAAAAGCATGGTGCTGGGGGAAAGCCAGGTTTCAACTAAAGCAAGGTGGTGAGAACAATCTGTGAAGATGTTGAGGTTGGGAATTTCTCTACATGTAAAGATGGGTTCCAGAGGTCTCACAGGGAAGCATGAAAAGGAGGTCTTTAGCTAGAGGAGGACACAGGGAAGGAGTAGTGATGAGTAATGTGGGGTTGAAAGCAATCAAGAAACTGAAAAAAAAGGTTACCTGCAGAATTTGCTATGGATGCAATTGTGTCTCCTTACAGACCTGCAAGCCTGGCAGAACTATTGATCAACCTGAAAGACTGAGTGGTTCTTTTCAATAGCACATTGTCATCAGTCTGTGACTGTTATTTCCCTGTGAGGAAAAAATAAAATTGTTCAGAGAATTGGTGAACCTGGTTAAATGAGAAGATAATGTAAAGCCCAATTTAAGGGAATGCTTTATTTAGGACAAGTGAAGGGCTAAATTTCATAGCTTGCACACAGATGAGTCTAATCATTGCTAAATGTCCATTTCTACTTGAATTGCATCAGTGTAAGTACAACAGAGGTCACTGAGATTTCCCAGTGCTTTCTCTCCAGTCATAGCTGTTAGCCTTCAGGGATAAAGCTCACTAAAATAGGTTCTCATTGTCTCTTCATCCATGTTAATCCAACTTGAAATGCTTGATTGTTCATAATTGCAAGTTTGTGTTAAAGAACTCTATGGAATTATTTGAAATATGAGGTAGGTTTTCTTTTAAAATTATTTTTGGTCAGGCACAGTGGCTCATACCTTTAATCACAGCACTTTGGGAGGTCGAGGTGGGCAGATCACCTGAAGTTGGGAGTTCGAGACCAACCTGACCAACATGGAGAAACCTTGTCTCTATTAAAAATGCAAAACTAGCCGGGCATGGTGGCAGATGCCTGTAATCCCAGCTACTCGGAAGGCTGAGGCAGGAGAATTGCTTGAACCTGGGAGGCGGAGGTTGCAGTGAGGCGAGATTGCACCATTGCACTCCAGCCTGGGCAACAAGAGTGAAACTCTGTCTCAAAAAAAAATTTTTAATTGGCACTTAACAGTTTATTTTTATAGGGTATAGTGTGATTTTCAATACATGTATACAGTGTGTAGTGATCAAATCAGGGCATTTAGCTTATCCATCCCCTCAAACATTTATCACTTCTTTATGCTGGGAACTCTTTTAGCTATTTAAAAATATATAATAAGTTATTAACTGCACTCACCCTGCAGTGCTGTAGAATACTAGAATTTATTGCTTCTCTCAGGTTGTGACTTTGTATCCATTAACCAAACTCTCCCTATTCCCCCTCCTCTTCTCAGTCTCTAGTAGCCATTATTTTTGCTATGTCTATGAGAAAACTTTTTTAGCTTCCATATATGAGTGTGAACATGGAGTATTTATCTTTTCATGACTGGTTCATTTCATTTAACATTATGTGTTCCAGGCTCATTCATATTGCTACAAATGACAGGATTTTATTCTTTTTATGGCTGAATAGTATTCTGTGTGTGTGTGTGTGTGTGTGTGTGTGTGAGAGAGAGAGAGAGAGAGAGAGAGAGAAAGAGAGTGGGTATAACATTTTCTTTGTCTATTTATCTGTTGATGACACTAAGGTAAATTCCATATCTTAGCTATTGTGAACACTGCTATAGTAAGCATAAGAGTGCAGCTATCTCTTTGACATACTGATTGCCTGCCTGCCTTTCTTTCTTTCTTTCTTTCCTTTCTTTCTTTCTTTCTCTCTCTCTCTCTCTCTCTCTCTCTCTCTCTCTCTCTCTCTCCCTCCCTCCCTTCCTCCCTCCCTCCCCCTCTCTTCTTTCCTTTTCTTTCTTTTTACAACTTGGCCTTCAGAGATACTAGGACCCTTTCCTTTGGTTATAACCCAGCATTGGGATTACTGGATCATATGGTGGCTCTATTTTTATTTTTCTAAAGAACTTCCTTACTGTTGTCTATAATTTATATTGCCAACATTTTAGCTTCCATATATAAATGTGAACATGTAGTATTTATCTTTTTGTTCCTTGTTCATTTCATTTAACATAATGTGTTTCAGGCTCACCCATGTTGCTGCAAACGACAGGATTTTATTTTTATGGCTGAATAGTATTCTCGTGTATAATTTATATTGCCACCAATAGTGTACAAGAGTTCCTTTCTCATCTCATCTTCACTAGCAATTGTTATTTTTTAATCTTTTTGATAGTGGCCATTCTAACTGGAATGAGATGGCATCTCACTGTGGTTTTGATTTGCATTTCCTTGATGATTAATGGTGTTGAACATTTTTTCATATACTTTTCCATTGGTATGTCTTTTGAGAAATGTCTTCAGATTATCTGCCAATTCTTTTTTTATTTCATTTTATTTTATTTATTGTACTTTAGATTCTGGGGTACATATGCAGACCATACAAGATTGTTGCATAGGTACATTCATGGCAAGGTGGTTTGTTGCCACCATCCCCCCATCACCTATACCTGACATTTCTCTCCCCTCATCACCTATACCTGACATTTCTCCCCATGTTATCCCTCCCCTACCTTCCCTCCCACTATCCTTCCCATAGGCCCCCCCAACAGACCCCAGTGTATGATGCTCCCCTCTTTGTGTCCAAGTGTTCTCATTGTTCAATATCCACCTATGAGTGAGAACATGTGGTGTTTGATTTTCTGTTCCTGTGTCAGTTTGCTGAGAATGATGGCTTCCAGGTTCATCCATGTCCCTACAAAAGACACAGACTCATCGTTTTTTATGGCTGCATAGTATACCATTGTGTATATGTGCCACATTTTCTTTGTCCAGTCTATCATTGATGGGCATTTGGGTTGGTTCCAGGTCTTTGCTATTGTAAACAGTGCTGCTATGAACACATGTGTGCATATGTCTTTATAATAGAATGATTTATAGTCCTTTGGATATATACCCAGTAATGGGATTGCTGGGTCAAATGGAATTTCTGTTTCCAGATCCTTGAAGAATAGCCACATTGTCTTCAACAATGGTTGAACTAGTTTACACTCCCACCACCAGTGTAAAAGTGATCCCACTTCTCCACATCCTCTTCAGCATCTGTTGTCTCTAGATTTTTTAATGATTGCCATTCTAACTGGCATGAGATGGTATCTCAATGTGGTTTTGATTTGCATTTCTATAATGACCAGGGATGATGAGCATTTTTTCATATGTTTGTTGGCTTCATATATGTCTTCTTTTGAAAAGTGTCTGTTCATATCCTTTGCCCACTTTTGAATGGGTTTGTTTTTTTCTTGTAAATCTGTTTTAGTTCTTTGTCAGATGGGTAGATTGCAAAAGTTTTTTCCCATTCTGTTGGTTGTCGGTTCGCTCTAATAATTGTTTCTTTTGCTGTACAGAAGCTCTGAAGTTTATTTGTCTATTTTGGCTTTTGTTGCCATTGCTTTCATTGTTTTAGTCATGAAGTCCTTGCCTATGCCTATGTCCTGAATGGTTTTGCCTAGATTTTCTTCTAGGGTTTTTATTGTGTTAGGTCTTATGTTTAAGTCCTTAATCCATCTGGAGTTAATTTTAGTGTAAGGTGTCAGGAAGGGGTACAGTTTCTGCTTTCTGCACATTGCTAGCCAATTTTCCCAACATCATTTATTAAATAGGGGATCCTTTCCCCATTGCTTGTTTTCATCAGGTTTGTCAAAGATCAGATGGTTGTAGATGTATGGTGTTGCTCCAGAGGCCTCTGTTCTGTTCCATTGGTCTGTGTCTCTGTTTTGATACCAGTACCATGCTGTTTTGATTACTGTTGCCTTGTAGTATAGCTTGAAGTCTGGCAGCATGATGTCACCGGCTTTGTTCTTTTTGCTTAGGATTGTCTTGGCAATGCGGGCTTTTTTGGGGTTCCATATGAAGTTTAAAGTGTTTTTTTCCAGTTCTGTGAAGGTCATTGGTAGTTTGATGGGGATAGCATTAAATCTGTAAATTACTTTGGGTAGTATGGCCATTTTCACAATATTGATTCTTTCTAACCATGAGCATGGAATGTTTTCCCATCTGTTTGCGTCTTCTCTTATTTCCTTAAGCAGTGGTTTGTAGTTCCCCTTGAAGAGATCCTTTACCTCCTTTGTTAGTTGTATTCCTAGGTATTTTATTCTTCTTGTGGCAATCATGAATGGGACACAGACTCTTGATTTGTCTCTCTGTTTGTC
>CAUYQU010000835.1:0-15512 GCA_963574635.1 Cheracebus regulus
TGTGGCTCCTCTGCCGGGAATCTCCTGGTCTGTGGGCAACAAAAATTCGTCGGAAAGTGCGGCGTCCACTCGTTCTCTGCGCTTTCACTGGGAGCTACATTCCTGAGCTGTTGCTAATCGGCCATCTTGGATCTCTCCTCCAAAAGATCTATTCTTTAAACCACCTAGGCCAAAAACATTTTGGGGAGTTAATTATTGACCATCTTTTTCAATTTCTCCCGTAGTTTTTGGTCTCTTTCTATTTTCTATTTGGTTTAATTTTGACAATATATTTTTCTTCAAAAATTTTAATTTTATCAATATTTCCAAGTTTATGCCCAGATGTTATGAAGTAGTGTAAAAATATTCATAATTTTTTAAAAAACAGTCTTCTACCTGTCAATTTGTTATTGTTCTTAATTCCCTAAATTGTGTTTTTTTATCTTCTTCTTCCAGTTAGACTACCTGACTTTGGCTACATTATTGGTTCTTTAAAAGAACAAAAATACTTTTGGGGGCATATGGTATCCATTGTATTCTTTTCCTTTCTTTTTTTCTTTTACTCTTTTTTTTTTTTTTTTTGAGACAAAGTCTGGTTCTGTCACCCAGGCTGGAGTGCAGTGGTGTGATCTCAGCTCACCACAACCTCTGCCTCCCAGGTTCACGTGATTCTCCTGCCTCAGCCTCCCAAGTCGTTGGTACTATAGGCGCGTGCTACCACGCTTGCCTAATTTTTTTTGTATTTTTAGTAGAGATAGAGTTTCACCGTGTTAGCCAGGATGGTCTCGATCTCCCGACCTCATCATCCACCCACCTCAGCCTCCCAAAGTGCTGGGATTACAGGCATGAGCCACCAGGTCTGGCCCCTTTTCTTCAGGTTTTAAAAATATTTTTTCCTTCATTTTGCCTTTTTAAAATTTATTTTATGTTATTTTATAGTTCTTCATTTCTGATTGAAATGTTATGCTTAGCTCATTTACTTTCATTCTATATTTTTCCAAAGTGGAAACACATAAGATTATGAATTTGCCCCTTAAGTGCAGCTTTGACTGCAGTCTATACATTTTGCTGTAAATGTTACACTGAAATTTGGCTTTGACTTTGGAATTAAGCTAAAATCTGTGGTTATACTATTATGGTTCATTTTTAATATGTGGAAGACTGAATTATCAAATGCTGACTTCAAAAGAATCCCTAGCATCTGTAAACTTGTATGGAACCAATGACTATGTGGTTGTGTAGATAACCACCGTCTTTAATCAGAGTAAACCCAACATTAACATGAATAAGTCCTGTTATTTGGATATATTTTTAATATCTGAATAAAGGAAAAATAGATGTCACTACAAATCTATTATTAATATATTGCATTAGCTTTTTTTTTTTTTTTTTTGAGACAGGATCTTGCTCTGCTGCCCAGGCTGAAATCAGTAACATGCACATGGCTCACTGCAGCCTTGACCTCCTACACTCAAGCAATCCTCCCACCTCAGCCTCCAGAGTAGCTGGGACTATAGGCATGTGCCACCATGTCCAAGTAATTTGTGTGTGTGTGTGTGTGTGTGTGTGTGTGTGTGTGTGTGTGTGTGTAGAGACAGCTTTTGCCATGTTGTTCAGGCTGGTCAACTTCTGAGCTCAAGCAATGTGCCCGCCTTGACCCCACAAAGTGCTGGGATTACAAGCATGACCCACTGCGCCTGGCCTGGAAATTCCTCATATCCTTTAAGAATGATGTAAAAGCAGAATGTCAAATTTGCCACTACCAAATTTTATTAGGTGGAAAAATTCTGTAATTACTATAAACATTCATGGTAAATGATCTTTAATCCAGACATTATAAAGAGTATAAAGAAAAGGAAAAAATGGTAGAATATTCAGAAAACAGCCTGTTGTTTAGTATGGCAAATATGCAGCAGAGTACCTGTAGGCGGGCGGAATCTAGCGGCTAACAGTGCTGAGAAATTCGTGTTCCTCTATGCTAGTGTTAGACGTTTATAATTTGATGATAGAACTGCAATAATAATTACATTGCTTTTAGAGATGGGACTCAATCATTTGCCCAGGCTGAAGTGCAGTGCCAGATCATAGCTCATGGTAGCCTCGAATTTCTGGGATCCAGAGATCCTCCTGTCACAGCCTTTTGAGTAGCTGAGATTACAGGTGCTATCCACTGTTCCTGGCAATAATAAAATTTAAAAAATAAAATGTCAGGTTTATTTTTGTGTTCTAGAAATTTATTTTATTATTATGATACTCATATTTGGCTGTAGCCTTGGTCGAATATTGATTTTAATGCTCAGCTTTTTGTTATGCAGCCCAAATAAATGTTTATTGCAATCTTATTTTGATCTTTATTTTTGTTTAATCCAAAATATACTTAGAAGAATTTATTTTATGGCTGGGCACAGTGACTTAGGCCTGTAATCCCAGCACTTTGGGAGGCAGAAGCAGGCAGATCATCTGAGGTTGGGAGTTTGAGACCAGCCTGACCAACATAGAGAAACCCTATCTCTACTAAAAATACAAAAAGTATTAGCTGGGTATGGTGGCACATGCCTGTAATCCCAGCTACTCGGGAGGCTGAGGCAGAAGAATGGCTTAAACCTGGCAGGCGGAGGTTGCAGTGAGCCGAGATTGCGCCATTGCACTCCAGCCTGGGCAACAAGACCAAAACTCTGTCTCAAAAAAAAAAAAAATTCATTGCAGGTTTTTCTGTGACCTAATAGCATGACTTTTGTCAGCATTCTGTAAGTGCTTGAAAAGTTGTATTCTCTGTAAGATACCAAGTTCAACATGTATATGAAATACTACTTTAAACTTACTAATTAAATTACTTAATATTATTGTCCTTGTTTATTTATTATCAGTCTTAACCTAGGAAAGTGCAGTATTAAAATCTCTTACGGTAATTTGTTTCCTTTTCATGCAGTTTTATTTCTTCCCATTCCTATGGCTATATTTTCCTTCTGACCAGTAACTGCCCTTTCCGTACTCTAATACTTTTACCTCTTTTCCAGCTATAGAATGGGTTTTGAGCATTTTTAGACTTTGGGGTTTATATTTGTAGTCTTTTCCCTAACCAACATTTACACAAAGTAAATACACACATGATTGAATCAGTTCAGCAACTGATTTAACGTTGTAAAAGTTCTGTTCTTCATTTATTTATAGGCAAATTTCTCTATATAAAAATTCCAATTTAACAATAAATTTAAACAATTGTCAAGGTCATGAAAAAGAGGTAAATCAAAATATACTTATATAACACAAATACTCAAAGATTTTTATTATGGAATTGTTTGTAATGGTTAAAACAAAAACAACAACAAACAAACAAAAACCAATCCAAATGCTTATCAGTAATAGATTGGCTATAGAAATTATGAAACATCTATAAAATGAAATTCTATGCAACTGTTTAAAGTTAAAGTATATGAAGTATGAAGTATACTAACATGAAAATGTTCCCAAACATACATATTAGTTGAAAAAGCTAGTTATATTCATAATAAGATGACATATATGATATGAAACCCTTCTTGTTAAATATGTGAAAATAATATTAGTATCTAGAGAGAAAAACTGAAAGAAATATACATGATTTACATTTTTATACAGTAGCTCTCTTTGGCAATGAGGTTACAGGATATTTTTACTTCTATTTTATATGTTTACATAATTGTTGAATATTTTTATTGGAGCATACATTATCTTTTATAACAAAAAATATTTAAAATAAAAGTAGGTCTACAGATACACAAGTTAGTAGTCTGATAAACTATATTATTATTCTTGTCTTCTTGGAGAATTCTGTGATTGAATTATCTAGGACTTTTATTTCCTCATACTCTTCTTGCTGGCTTTTCATCTCTTCATTAATCTCAATGCAAACACAGGAAGAAAAGAACAAGTCACATTTTATCAGCTGAGTTGAAAAAATAGACACAATAATGTAATTAATTTATATAAATGGTTAAGTCTCAAGTGGCTATATTCTAGTTGGGTCGTTTTGTGCTAGATTAAAGACCTCGATCTAGCCAAATAAAGGGAGTATTATTTATTTTAAGAATACATGTTCAATATAACTTTCTGCAAAGATTGGAAAAGTTCTGTATTAATGTGTTCATCTCAAGTCACATGTAGCTACTGAGCCCTTAACATGTGACTAGTGTGGCTGAGGAACTGAATTTTAGATTTTATTCTATTTTAATTAATTTAAGTAGCCACATGTAGCTAGTTGCTATGGTTTTGGACAGTTTCATTCTAGTTTAAAAGAAGCTGCAGAAACAACAAAATGTAATGTGTGAACTTGGTTAAATGTAGTGAAAAACACATGCAGAAGTGCTGGTAGGTTTTATCTTCATCTTGCTCTCCCCTGGTCTGTAGCCAGTTCTTTTACCCAATTGTGAACCCTGCTAACCAACAGCAACCACAGGTCTGCCACCAGCCACAAAACAGCATTTTTTTTTTTCAAGATCTCGTCCTGGAGTGCAGTGGTACAATCTTGACCTCCTGGGCTCAGGTGATCCTACCTCAGCCTCCCAAGTAGCTGAGACTACAGGTGTGCACCACTACGCCCTGCTAATTTTTGTAGAGATGGGGATTTCACCATATTACCTAGGCTGTCTTGAACTCCTGGGCTTAAGTGATCTGCTACCCTCAGCTTCCCAAAGTTTTGGGATTACAGGTGTAAGGCACTGTGCCTAGCCAAGAACAGCCCTCTATAAAGTTACTTTTCATGGTCTCGTTCCAGGAACAAGACTTGGCTGGCTTCCAGTTGTCCTGTACGCTCTCCTCGTTCACCTAGCCTTGTGGAGGACTGCTTAGTGACATTACTCATTCTCCAAATCTCCCTTTTGGATCATCACTTTCTCAGCTTCTCTCCTCTCATATAAATTCTTATTCCCATAATAAAATGTTTATTTCATAATACTTACAGTGGTTTTGCTTCTCTGGTCGTTTCACTGATACACACTTGAAATCTGTTACTCTCCCTTTTTTTTCAACTCAGTCAGTGATACAAACAACCACCCAATTGCTCCCTTACTCCCTACTTTCAGTGCATCATTAAATCCTTGGCAAACTATATTTGAAAATACACCATGAATATGCCCACATATTTCCTTCACAACACCTTTAATCCAAGTAATGGCCACCCCTCCTCTGGTTCCACTTCAATTCTCAACCTCCAATAACTATTCAGTTTCCAAAGTTCTAAACACTAATTTTATTTCATTTTATTTTTATTTATTCATTTATTTATTTATTTTTTGAGATGGAGTCTCACTCTTTTTGCCCAGGCTACAGTGCAGTGGCACAATCTCTGCTCACTGCAACCTCTGCCTCCCGAGTTCAAGCGATTCTCATGCCTCAGCCTCTCCAGTAGCTAGGACTACAGACGCACACTACTGTACCTGGCTAATTTTTGTAGTTTTAGTAGAGATGAGGTTTCACCATGGCTGGTCTCAAACTCCTGGCCTCAGTGATCCATCTGCTTTGACCTCCAAAAGTGCTGGGATTACAGGCCTGAGCCACCACACCTTGCCCTAAACACTGATTTTAAACGTGAAATCTTTCAATGATTTCCTGTTGAACTTAACCACATAGTCCAGCATAATCTGGCTTCCTGCTAACTTCTCCAAATTCATCCTAGGCCCTGCTTATTTATAGTTTCTGTGATCTTATAACTTAGTTTGACATAATCTCTCATAGCCCAAGCTCTAACTCCCTTCTCATGACACTGATTCTACCTTTTTTTTTTTTCTATAGGAATCATCTGGTGCGAGATGCTGGTCAATTAGCTTTGACAAAGCAAGGATGAGTGGGTGTTGCAGAGTAAGATAGCCTAGGCTGCTCCCTTAGCAGGAGCTTTGGGTGGAGTCACCCTGGAAAAGAGTTTCCAGGTACACCATGATGGACATGTTCAGTGAAAAGACTATCACAATAGTTTTCTTTTTTTGTGCAATGAATCCTCTTGAAATCTGAACAAACAAAGATTGCTCTTATGCTGGAATTCCATTCAGATTAGGATGGGAATACTGGCTAAAACCATTGTTTGGGTTTATGTTTACATAATCCCTATTCTTTCTGTAGTTACTGGTATATACTCTGTGGCTTCTCGTAATTTAATCCATCACCTTCTATCATAAAAGTTAAAAGCCTAAAAGCTAAAATGACACTGGGTTTCTAATCTTAGGGGAAAAAAAAGCTAAAATCATTACAAAGAATGTCTAGCATTTCTAGTATATTTAAAACATCAGTCTTCTTTTAATGAATAAACTTAATTATTTTAGCTCACAATTAGATTTACAGAAAAATAAGAAGGTAAAGAATTTCCGTTTACTTTCTCACCAACACCTCCTCCACCCTCCAGTTTCCTCTATTATTAACATATTGCATTAGTCCTGTATATTCCTTCATTTGTTGCTATTGGAAAACCAATAGTAATACATTATTATTAACTAAAGCCTATAGTTTACATTAAGGTTTACTCTTTGTGTTTTACATTTTATGGGTTTTGACAAATACATAATGACATGTATTCATCATTACAGTATCAAATAGAATAATTTCATAGCACTAAAAATCCCATGTTTAATTTCTTCATTTCTCCTTCCCTTCCCCTGAGCCCTTGACAACCACTGATCTTTTTATTGTCTCTATAGTTTTGTCTTTTCCAGAATGTCATATGATTGGTATCATATAGTATGCAGCCTTTTCTGACTGGCTTCTTTCACTTAGCAATAAGCACTTAAGACTCCTCCATGTCTTTTTGTGGTTTTCTAGGTCATTTCTTTAGAGTGTCAAATAACATTCCATTCTGTATGTATCACAGTTTATCCATTCACCTATTGAAGGACATCTTGGTTGCCAATTTTTGGCGATTGTGAATAAAACTACTATAAACATTGGTGTGCAGGTTTTTGGGTAGACTTTTTTTTTTTTTGAGATGGAGTCTTGCCCTGTGGCCCAGACTGGAGTGCAATGGCGTGATCTATGCTCACTGCAACCTCTGCCTCCAGGGTTCAAGCGATTCTCCTGCCTCAGCCTCCTGAGTAGCTGGGATTATAGGCGTCCACCACCATGCCTGGCTAATTTTTTGTATATTTAGTAGAGACGGAGTTTCATCATGTTGGCCAGACTGGTCTCAAACTCCTGACCTCGTGATCCACCCGCCTCAGCCTCCCAAAGTGTTGGGATTACAGGCATGAGCCACCGTGCCTGGCCCAACATATATTTTTAACATATTTGAGTAAACATCAAAGAGTGCGATTGCTGGATTGTATTATAATAGTATGTTTTGTTTTGCAAGAAGCTGCCAAACTGTCTTCCAAAGTGACCATCCCATTTTGCATTCCCACCAGCAATGAATGTGAGTTCCTGTTGCTCCACATCCTCAGCAGCATTTAGTGTTGTCAGTGGTTTGGATTTGGCCATTCTAATTGATATATAGTAGTATTTCACTTTAAAAAAATTGTATACAATATTTGTACATATTTATAGGGTACATGTGGTATTTTGATACATGCATACAATGTGTAATGATCAATTCAGGGTATTTAGGATATCCATCACATTGAACATTTATCTTTTTCTTTTTTTTATACGGAGTTTTGCTCTGTTGCCCAGGCTAGAATACAGTGGCACGATCTCAGCTCACTGCAACCTCCACCTCCTGGGTTCAAGTGATTCTCCCGCCTTAGCCTCCTGAGTAGCTGGAATTACAGACACTCACCACTGTGCCCAGCTACATTTGTCATTTCCTTGTGTTGGGAATATTTCAAATCTAGTAACTTTGAAATATATAATATGTTGTTAACTATAGACACCCTCCTGTGCTATCAAACCCTAGAATTTATTCCTTCTATCTAACTGTTATGTTTGCATCAATTAAACAACCTCTCTTCAACTGCCCCCCTCTGCCCGCAGACGCTGGTAACTATCACTCATTCTCTACCTCCATGAAATGAACTTTTTTTTTTGAGACGGAGTCTCGCTCTGTTGCCAGGCTGGAGTGCAGTAGTGTCATCTTAGCTCATTGCAAACTCCGTTTCCTGGGTTGAAGTGATTCTCCTGCCTCAGCCTCCTTAGTAGCTGGGACTACAGGCATGTGCCACCATGTCCAGCTAACTTTTTTTAGTAGAGACAGGGTTTCACCATGGCCAGGATGGTTTCGATCTCCTGACCTCGGATCCACCCGCCTCAGCCTTCCAAAGTGCTGGGATTATAGGCATGAGTCACCTGCGCCCAGCCAAGATGTATTTTTGTTTTGAGATGGAGTTTTGCTCTTGTTACCCAGGTTGGAGTGCGATATCGCGATCTCGGCTCACCACAACCTCTGCCTCCCAGGTTCAAGTGATTTTCCTGCCTCAGCATGTGCCACCACACCCAGCTAATTTCGTATTTTTAGTAGAGACAGGGTTTCTCCATGTTGGTCAGGCTGGTCTCCAACTCCCACCCTCAGGTGATCCGCCAGCCTCGGCCTCCCAAAGTGCTGGGATTATAGGCGTGAGCCACCATGCCCAGCCCCGAGATGAACTTTTTAAACTCTCACATGTGAATGAGAACATGTGATATTTGTCTTTCTGTGTCTGGCTTATTTCACTTAGTATAATGGTCTCCAGATTCTATTTATTTTGCTGCAAATAACAGAATTTCATTCTTTTTTATGTCCGAATAATATTCCATTGTACATATATATAATAAATATATATGCCACATTTTCTGTTTCCATTAATACATTGATGAGCACTTGTGTTAATTTCATAACTTGGCTATTTTCTCATTGTTTTAATTTGCAATTCCCTGATGACATATGATATTCAACATGTTTTCATATGTTTATTTGCTATTTGTACATCCTCTTTGGTGAGCTATCTGTTCAGATTTTTGCCCATTAAAAAAAATTTTTTTTGGCTGGGAGTGGTGGCTCATGCCTGTAGTCCCAGCACTTTGGAAGGCCAAGGTGGATGGATTGGTCTCCCAAAGGCCAAGAGTTTAAGACCAGCCTGTCCAAAATGGTGAAACTCTGTCTCTATTAAAAATATAAAAATTAGCTGGACCTGGTGGCAGAAGCCTGTAATCCCAGCATCTTGGGAGGCTGAGGCACGAGAATTGCTTGAACCTGGGAGGTGGAGGTTGCAGTGAGTGGAGATCATGCCACTGCACTCCAGCCTTGGTGACAGAGCAAGACTCCGTCTCAAAACAGAAACCAAAAACTTTTAGTTTTTTTTTTTAATTTGCCTAACACTTGGCATCAACATTTTTGCCAATTTTTAAATTAGTGTGTTTCCTTATTGTTTAGTTTTAAGAGTTCTTTGTATATTTTATTGAATAACAGTCTTTTATCAGATATGTGTTTTGCAAAGTTTTTTTTCCCTAGTCTGTGGTTTGTCTTTTCATTTTCTAGACAGTGTTTTTCTTGGAACAAAAGTTTTTAATTTTGACACAGTAGCCTTTTTATTACTATGAAAATAAGATGTGAGACGGGGCATGGTGGCTCACACCTTTAATTCCAGCACTTTGGGAGGCTGAGGTGGGTGGATCATGAAGTCAGGAGTTCAAGATCAGCCTGACCAATATGGTGAAACCGCGTCTCTACTAAAAATACAAAAATTAGCCTGGTGTGGTGGTACGTGCCTGTAGTCCCATCTACTTGGGAGGCTGAGGCAGGAGAATCCCTTGAACCTGGGAGGTGGAGGTTGCAGTTAGCTAAGATCATGCCACGGCACTCCAACCTGGGTGACAGAATCAGACTTTGTCTCAAAAAAAAAAAAAGGAAAGGAAAGAAAAAAAAGAAAGAAAATAAGATGTGAGAGATAGTGCAAACATTTTCTTGATTACTAGAAAGATTAGGATGAATGGCTTCCATGGTCTCTCTTAACACTAGGTTTTTATGGTTCTATGGAAAAAGTAATGGTGTGCTGTGAATTTTTACCATGTAAATTGAAGGGTTCCCCTGCCCATTATAAAATTAATATATGCTAACAGCAGAAAGTTTAGAAAATGTAGTAAAGAAGAAAATAATGCTTTTTTTTTTTTTTGTAAGTATGGCAGTATGGCATTGACTGGATATAAAAATTTTGGACAAGCAAAAAATCCAAATCGGCCTGCCTGTATGCCTCTCTTTCATTAGTTGCCAACTCAACAGGTCTGAATCTTCTCACTGTTTCAAAGCTTACATGGATATAAAGACAGCAATGAAACTAATGAACAATCCGCAGGGCATGGTGACTCACACGTGTAATCCCAGCACTTTGGGAGGCCAAGGCAGGTGGATCACTTGAGTTCAGGAGTTCGAGACCAGCCTGGCAAACATGGTGAAAACTGTTCTCTACTAAAAATACAAAAATTAGCTGGGCATGGTGGTGCAGGCCTGTAATTCCAGCTACTTGGGAGGCTGGGGCAGGAAAATCGCTGGAACCTGAGAGGTAGAGGTTGCAGTGAGCCGAGATTGTGCCACTGCACTCCAGTATGGACAACAGAGTGAGACTCTGCCTCAAAAAAAAAAAACAAAAAGAAAAGAAAAAAACTAACGAATAATTAACTTTAAAAACATACCATTGTACATATATTTATTGTATATATAATACATATAACATGTACATATTAAACATATTATATATGTATGTCTTTTTTTTTTTTTTAAGAGATGGGGTTTCACCATATTGGTCGGCTTTGTCTCAAACTCCTGACCTTAGGTGATCCACCCAACTTGGCATCCCAAAGTGCTGGGATTACAGCCATGAGCCACCGTGCCCAGCCTTGTATGTCTATTAAACATATATAATACATATTATATATGTATAATGAAAAATATTGCAGTAAATATTATATCTGAATTGTCTCCTAAAATCAGTTATATTGATTTATCCTCTTGTGAACAGTAAACATGAATGTTGATTTCGCCATATACATGCTAGTGTTAACATTTACAATCAGATATTATTGATCTTTGTTGTTGCTATTGCTGTTACTTTTGTTTGGGGCAAGTGTTCATATAAGGGGAAAAGCAGGCTATTTTGCTATAAAGGGAAGTTGAGATTCAAATGGGAAGATCTTAAATGGCAAAGAGGACATCGGAATATTTTTAAGCACTGGAAAACTAGAGAAAGAGTTTGAGAAATATTTTAAAAATTATAAAATTTTTTAGCCAGAATAATCTTTAAAATCATGTTCCAATGCACTTTTTTTTTTTTTTTTTTTTTTGAGATGGAGTCTCACTCTGTCACCTAGCCTGGAATGCAGTGGTGTGATCTTGGCTCACTGCAGCATCCGCCTCCCTCATTCAAGTGATTCTCCTGCCTCAGCCTCCTGAGTAGCTGGGATTACAGGTGTATGCCACCACACCTGGCTAATTTTTGTATTTTTAGTAGAGACTGGGTTTCACCATGTTGGTCAGGATGATCTTTATCTCCTGACCTCGTGATCTGCCCGCCTCTGCCTCTCAAAGTGCTGGGATTACAGGTGTGAGCCACTGTGCCCAGCAATGCACCTCTTTTATAGGTAAGAAAATGGAGATTCTGAGACTTGAAATGGTTTGTCCAAGTCCACCCTACTCTAGTAGTGGATCTGGGATTAGAAGGTTGTCTTTGTTTCTGCCTATTGTTCTATTAATTCAGCAAATATTTACTAAGCATCAAATCCTGTGCAAGATAACTAAAGAGTATTCGGGTTATAAAGAAATATTCATTAATAACTTTTAAAAAAATTTTAATAGATGAGATCTTGCTATATTACCCAGGCTAGATTTGAACTCCCGGGCTCAAGGAATCCTTCTATCTATGCCTTTCAAAGTGTTGGGATTACAGGCATGAGCCACTATGTCTGGCCTTTGACACTTTCTTATGCTAGCACTTTCAGATACATTTCATTCTAATCCAGTGTGCATGTCATACCAGGTTAATCCATCTACTTTTTTTTTTTCAGTATTATTGGGGATTTCCCATGTTTCACTAATAATAGTTCTTGGAGTCAAGTCTGGAAGAAGTTCCGAAGATCAAGAGGAAAATCATACTATTGTTTCATTAAAAAATGTGTCAAAAGCATTACTGTCCACTTTTTATTCAGTCCTGTTTTTTTTTCTTACATTAGTCACTTCTCTAGGTCCTCAGCGTGAGCAGATCTTAGAAATGCCAGAATCTGCTGGGCGCGTTGGCTCACACCTGTAATCCCAGCACTTTGGGAGGCCAAGGCTGGTGGATCATTTGAAGTTAGGAGTTCAACCAGCCTGGCTAACATATTGAAACCACATCTACACTAAAAATACAAAAAGGCCGGGCACGGTGACTTATGCCTGTAATCCCAGCACTTTGAGCGGCAGAGGCGGGCGGATCATGAGGTCAAGAAATCGAGACCATCCTGGCCAACATGGCAAAACCCCGTCTCTACTAAAAATACAAAAATTAGCTGGGCGTGGTGGCGCACGCCTGTAGTTCCAGCTACTCGGGAGGCTGAGGCAGGAGAATTGCTTGAACCTGGGAGGCGGAGGTTGCAGTGCGCCGAGAGATTGTGCCACTGCACTCCAGCCTGGCACCTGGCGACAGAATGAGACTCTGTCTCAAAAAAAAAAAAAAAAAATTAGCTGGGGATGGTGGCGCGCCTGTAATCCCAGCTACTTGGGAGGCTGAGACAGAATAATCGCTTCAACTCAGAAGAGGGAGGTTGCAGTGAGCCAAGATCACGTCACCGCACTCCAGCCTAAGCCAGAGTGAGACTCCTCCTCAAAAAAAACCCCACCCCCCCAAAACAAAACAAAACAACAACAAAAAACAAAAGGCCGGGTCAGGTGGCTCACACCTGTAATCCCAGCACTTTGGGAGGCCAAGGCGGGCGGATCACCAGGTCAGGAGTTGGCGACCAGTCTGGCCAACATCGTGAAACCGCGGGTCTACTAAAAAAACAAAAAAAATTAGCCGGCTGTGGTGGCGGGCGCCTGTAATACCAGTTACTTGGGAGGCTGAGACAAGAATTGCTTGAACCTGGGAGGTAGAGGTTGCAGTGAGCCGAGATAGCACACTCCAGCCCGGATAGTGCAAGACTGTCACAGCACGCAAAAAAAAAAAAAAAAAAAAAAAGCCAGACTCAAGGGAAGGCCAGGCTGAACAGGCTGAAGCCAGAACGCGGCTGAGATGAGCTGGGGAGACAGGTGGGACAACTCTTGGAGAGCTTTATTGATCTAGTTAAGGATTTTGGCTGCGGTTCTAAGTATAATTGGAAGGTAATGAAGGGTTTTAAGCAGATGCGCTATAGGATCTTACTTGCAATGAAGAGAAAAGGTCAAGCGAGGGAGAGAGCCTATACAGGAGACAGAGGGACATAGAGAAAGACATAGAGAAAGACAGACTGACTTGGGCTTTGAACAGATTAGGAGAGCTGTAAGAGTGGATGAATCAGGAGGGTATGCCATTAGTACAGGAGGTAGATGATGGTGGCTTTGCCTGGGTGGTTGCAACATAGAAATGGAGATATATTTGAAAGACAGAACTGACAGGACTTGATTAACTGATAAGGCAGTGTGGAGAAGGAAGTGTCTTGAATGATCCGCTCCAGCAATTCATGTAGGGGATGTTCATTGAGATGTGAACTCTGGAGATGGAAGATGTGCTCAGTTTCTTCATTTCTTCAAATGCTGATCCGGAGGGCCAGTAAGCCCACATAAATGTCGAGGGCGTGGATAGAGAAAGAAATTGGAGGTCAGAGAAGAGCTAGGGATTTTAATTTGGGAGTCTTTGCCCAGGTAGAGGCACTTTAAAACAAATTTTTGATACCCAGGAAGGTCTAAACAAAGTGTTACATGTTTCAGACCCATTATTTTTATTCTTGTTTAATCCATAGTATGACTCTATTATTAAACATTTTGTTTTTCATGTACATCATTAACCACGACCTCTGCATTGTGAACAAAAATCCCTATGGCTGACGCAGCTGAATACCACATGTGTTTGATAGCAAGGAATCTGGGGTAGTGTAGATCTCAAATTCTTACTAAACAGGTTGGATATGTAGTGCTTCGGCTAAGACGTACTTCATATTTGATCCAGGTACCTATGAAAATAATCTAGCATTTTATGTGCTTGTGCACTTTGAAGAGTGCTTGTCTAACTTTTCCTCGAACCACTGATTAGTTATCATAGCAGAGCTCATTTGGGTAACCAGTAAGCTCTTAAAAATAAGCTTTTTAATCAAATGGACATTTTACTATTTTTCATTACAGCTGCCCTGGATACAAATTATCCATATCGCATCTATAATTCAAATGCCTTTGTCTTTTCTTGTACCTAGTAAACGGTTACAAAGGAAATGTCACTTCACATAAGATTGCCAAGACTTTTCATAAAACAGACATTTTTCTCAAAGTTGTTCTAACCACGCAGCTTTGTGCTGTTTCAAGTTGCTCAAACTGCCAGGAGGAAGCCCTTAACTGCTTAAAAGGCCAGGGACTGAAACGGAGTATTGCACAACCCTTCACCACCGGGCGGTTTCGCTTCCAAATCTGGCCTTCGTGTCATCCCAAGGCGGGAGCCGCTCCTCGCTCCACTGGAGCCAGCCCCGTTCCCCCTTCAAAAGCAGCCGGGGTTTCCTCATCCAAGCCTGGGGCGCCCCTCCCTTCGCCCAAGATTCCCTTGAAAGCGGAGCTGCGCGGCGGCGAGAAGGCCTCATTGTCCAACTGGAGAGATAGAGTCTCGAGGGGCGACTCCCGCACTCGAGTACCGCCGCTGCGGCTGACCAAAGGTCCCCAGGTCTTCGCGCCTCTCCCCTCCCCCGCGGCCCTATTGTCTGCCTCGCCCCGCCCCGGGGGACACGTGCGCCTGCAGCTTCCCGAGAAGGAGAGCGCGGGGCGGCGGCAGCGGCGTGGACACCGCCTGGAACAGCTACGCTTCCGCGGAGCCGGGGGCGGGGGCCGGGCGCTCACAGACCGGTGGGTGCCCTCCGGGAGGCGGCGGTCGCACTCAGCGCCCACAGCACTCTGCCCCGCTAGCCCCGGACCAAGCAGGAATGGGGCGGGCGGGAGCTCGGTGGGGGTGCGTGCGCGTGGTGTCGCGGTGGGGGCGGGGTGGGGCGGGGTGGAGAGATGCCAGTCTCCTGACAAAGGAGAACGAGTGGGACACGCTGAGCCGGCCCGCCCCGCCTGGAGGGTAGCGGGAGGGGTAGTGTCGGGAGGGGAAGGGGCGGGTCTTTCATTCACTCTTAGCCCCTCCGCCGCCGCCGGAGCGGAAGGGCGGGGTCTCGTGCCCCCCCACCCCAACCCCGGGGCTGAGGAGCCGGGAAGGCGGCGCGGCGTGGGGGCGGAGCCCGCGGGCGCGCGTCCTGAGGCGTAGTCTACGTCGTCACGTCAGCGCGGGAGAGAGAAAGAGGAGCCGACTCGGCAGGGACTGGGGGACGGGGCCGAGAGTGTGAACAAGCGAGGGAGGGAGTGAGGGAGCGTGCGAGCCAGAAGGGGAAAGGCGGCCACTCGTGCCTGAGGGACCGCAGACGGGAGTGGGAGCGGTGGGGGAAAGGAGCAAGGGGCGGGAATAAGAAAGGCCGAGAGA
>CAUYQU010000836.1:0-63360 GCA_963574635.1 Cheracebus regulus
CTATAAGGACACATGCACACGGATGTTCATTGCAGCACAGTTTACAATAGCAAAGACCTGGAACCAACCCAAATGCCCATCAATGATAGACTGGACAGGGAAAATGTGGCACATATACACCATGGAATACTATGCAGCCATGAGAAATGAAGAGTTTGTGTCCTTTGTAGGGACATGGATGAACCTGGAAACCATCATTCTCAGCAAACAGACACAAGAACACAAAATCAAACACCGTATGTTCTCACTCATAGGCGGGTGTTGAACAATGAGAACACATGGACACAGGGAGGGGAGCATCACACACTGGGGTTTGTCGGGCGGAAATAGGGGAGGGACAGCGAGGGGTGGGGAGTTGGGGAGAGAGAGCATGGGGAGAAATGCCAGATATAGGTGAAGGGGAGGAAGGCAGCAAATCACACTGCCATGTATGTACCTATGCAACAATCTTGCATGTTCTTCACAGGTACCCCAAAACCTAAAATGCAATAAAAAATAAAATTAAAAAAAAATAAAAGGAAAGGCCAATTGAACTTTTTAACCTAATGGTAAATTTTCCAGGTCAGCCAATATATAATAGAATACATTGGCTAGATTTGCGCATACAAAGGAACCATTCATTCATTCATTCAACAGAATACTTCAGTAGAGACTGTGGACAATCCAGATAAGTAAGCCCTAGATTTAGTGAGACTCTTTGATTTGCTTTTAGATTTATTCGTGGCAGAGAGTTTAATTACTGATGTGTGATAGTATCACTGAGATCCAGCAGCAGGATTTGTCAGGAAGGCAGGTCTACTGGATGGGCACTGAGTGGCCTGTGCCAGGCTCTTGCTGTCCTTATTGCTGCTTTCTTTGTGCATAGGTTAAGTTTATAATTCGGCCATTTATAATGTATTTGGCTGTGACTCGAAGTTGGTGATGTAATGAACATTAGCATTCATTTATGTCTGAAAAGAAATTGTCTTTGTCATAGCTAGTCATAAAAAACCACTTGTTTTGAATTCAGTTTAATTACCTTAGTTGTTTTTTAAAATTTACTTCCAACTTTTATTCTTTGTGATTGTCCAAGTCTAGTAAATGGGAGACAAAGAGAAAAGAAATTGTCTTTCTTGGGCAAACCTAGTATGTGATCTTTTAATTCCTGATGATCCCCACAAAGCTGATGCAGTACACAAGGATTATTCATGGGCCCTTTAAATCTAACTTTCTCTTTGCAACCTCAGAGCCAAAATCATTTCCACAGTAGTGCACTCTGTAGTGTATTCCCTAGCCTCACATGTCATATTGACTTTAAACCCTTCTACTTCTAAAGAAAATAATTGTTCTAAGTGACTGGTGGTATATCAGAATATATTTCTCAGTGCTTAGAAGTATCTATCTTACAATGCCAATTCCATTTGATTATTCTGATTTGGCAATTCGCATGGAATCCCTAATTATGGATTATCTTTTTAAAAACTTTTGATATTTTCTTCACATAGATGATAACTGGAAAAACTAGCAAAAGTTTGAATAGTAGCTAGAAAACAGAAAGCTCCTATTTTAAAAGACAGTCTTAAATGTAAAATAAAATATATTTTAATGTCTTACAGTAGAAAAATAGTAAATTAACACCTTATTACATGAAACATAAAAAATGCATCATGTACAGTGTTTTAGAAGCAAATTTCCAGAGCATCTATGGCTTAGATTATCTGTATAAATGGTCATATGTATTATGCTTTGCTAACCAAGAGAGTATAAAGGATCCTATTAGGTTGGAGAGAAAGTTTTTCTAATTACTTTTAATGGCAAAACCTGCAACTGCTTTTGCACCAACCTAATATTACATTTGAATTCTCTCTTCTGTGCTGCTCTTTAAGCAAACAATGTTTAAAATTTTAGAGTTTTACATCTCTGAGTTTATATGTTCAATGTCATGCCTTCCAAATCTATAGTTACATATATTATGTATTTTTTAAAGCTATATTGATTTTTTTCTATTTTTTAATGAAATGAAGATATATCTGGGGGAAATGATCTTTCTATATATTTTCTTCTAATTTATTTGAAACCACCTCATATACAAAGGTTGAAAAATTTTAAATGACTCCAAGGTCACTTGTTACACAAAAAGCATTTTTCATTAAAAAATAAGACCTGACAACCTGTAGTAATTAGGAAATAAATCTTATGTAATTATATTTAGAAAAACGACTGGGACATATTTTTGAAAGAAAATACTTTGCAATTCTTAATGTTAAAAAATCCTCATGCCTTCTTTTTTCTTTTTTTCTATTTTATGGGAGGTGATAAGTGAAGAAGAGAATGGCAAATTGGGAAGAGAAAGGGGAAAGAGTCACATAGTTGAAAAATTCTTAAATTCAATCCATTTGAAATAAAACACTCTGCTAAAAAAGGTTAGGAGTTAAGTCAAATTGCTCTTTTCATATTTGCTTAGTATTTAAATGCTGAGGGATGTTATTGTTATGTAATTGTAGTAGTATAGTCAGGTTACAGGGTCATTTTTTATTTCATTCAAATCTTGAAATGATTATTTAGGCTTCTGTAATTTCATGGATAGATAGTTGCCGATTTTCTTTGTTGGCTAGATGATCTGATAAAGTTCAGCTTGAGCTTTTGAAATTTGCAAAAATATGACATGTAGCTTTTGTATCTCTTTTTTGTAAAACCTGGAAAGTACTAGGCAGAAAGTAGAGGGTTTGAAGACATTTTGAGATCTTTACATTACTACAGATAGTATGTCACAAAAATAATTTATTTGTACTTTATTAATTTATTATTGTTAAGGCATAATATGACCTTAGTCTTCCTGAACTTTTGAGCCAAATTTTTAAAGCTTGTCATTACAAGTATACTTGAAATAAACATCACTTACTTGTGCAAATCATTTAATTGCTCACACAGCTACCTAACAATTAGTCACTTATTGATGCAGTTAGATAGATGTACAGCTGATCTGGGGTAAAGAAAAAGTCTCAGTTCAGAATGACAGCCTGAAATCTAGCTTAGTGGTTAGATTAACATAGTATAAGAAATTCTCATGCTCAGGCAAATATAGTCAGCCCTTCTCATCAGTGGGTTCCATGGACATCCATGGGTTTAACCAACTTCAGGTCGAAACCATTAAAAAAAAAATTGCTCTCTCTATTGATTATGTGCAGACTGATTTTTCTTATTCTACTGTCAACAATACAAGAACTATTTACATAACATTTACATTGTATTCTGTATTAAAGTAACGCAGATATGATTTAAAATGTATGGGAGGATGTATGGTTATATGTAAATACTACACCATTTTATATCAGAAACTTGAGCATCCCAAGATTCTGCTATCTTCAGGAGGTCCTGGAACCAATCCTCTGTGGATTCCCAAGGGATGCCTTTACACAAGTTCGGGCATAATTTTAGGAACTGAGGGTAGTATATAAACCTACGGTCATTTGCTCTTGTGTTATCATCATTGATCTTCTTGGCTCACACTTTGGAAAGGCATTATTGCCTTGAGGAAATGTGGATAACTTTTATGCTGCCTTTACATCTTAAAATTCACATAAATAAATATCGTTATTTGTAGAACATAGGCTTACGAGGTAATTGTAAGAATTAACTTAAATAAAGTGTAAAACAATTATATTAATTGCTAGCATCTACTGACCTTTTTACTGAGTGTTAGGTATTCCACTAAATAATTCAGATGTATTACATCATTTTCATCTTCTTCACAACCCTTTTAAAATATTACAATTTGTTCCCATTTTTCAGATTAGGAGACTGAAGTTTATAGTTTACCTGATTTGCCCGTAATCACATAATGATAGAAGTTGCATTCTAACTTAAGTTTCACCAACTCCAGAGCTCAGAATTCTTAAAATATATCTGTTACTGTGTTCCATATAAAGCAAAACTTGACATTGAACATTTGATTCCATTAAATTAGCTCCTTTCCCTTTTCCCTGGGCTAGGATTAGGTCAATCCCAGCTATTTATGGAAAGAAAGGAGTGGGAAAAAACTGAAATACTTGAAATTTCAGAGTATTCTAAGTCACACTTGGGGCCCCAAGATGGGTGACATACTTCAAAATATAAAACATTGCCCCAGAGTCATCCTGAGGCAATCCTGCAGCATCAGCTCCTAGCGTACGAAAACTTACTACTTAGAAAATCAGGATGATGGGTACTACTCATGAAAAGCCAAATAATAACTTTACTAGTAGCAACTAGAGTACCATTAATAATAATAAAAAAAAACTTAATTACATACAGCTTGAAAAACGAAAATGATCAAGAGCTTTAAAAAAAATTTCTTAATAATTGAAATGTATCATTATAATGTATAATTTACAACATAATATGTGTCATTGAAAATGTTATATTTGAAGCTTCTTGATGTAAGTTAGAAGTTACAGATAATAACTATAAATAAAGGAGAAATAGCTGCAGTTTCAGCAAGAATTAATCAATGTACAGTTACTTTGTTCCTAGTTGAATTTCTGGTGTTTGCATTACCACATTTGATCCTATTATGAACTAATGCACTAAAATATTAGGTTAATCTTATTTGACTAAAACTAACTTGTTCAGTATTAACCTATTTATTTGACTATATCTTGAAAAAATTATGAATTGAAATTTCCAATCCTGTTCAGAGGGCTATATGAATATAATAATTAGTGTGATAAAATCTCACAATTTTATGTACTAAAGAAGATTATTAAAAGACAAAAATGTTGACTGGGCATGGTGGTTCACACCTGTAATTCTAGCACTTTGGGAGGCTGAGGCTGGTGGATCACGAGGTCAGGAGTTCAAGACCAGCCTGACCAACATGGTGAAACACCATCTCTAGTAAAAATACTAAAATTAGCTGGGCATGGTAGCATGTGCCTGTAATCCCAGCTACTCTGGAGGCTGAGGCAGGAGAATTACTTGAACCCGGGAGGCAGAGGTTGCAGTGAGCCAAGACTGCACCACCGCACTCCAAAAAAAAAAAAAGAAAGACAAAAATGTTGAATTAGCACTTATCAGCAACTCATTTTTTGATTGCAGCAGAGAATGTTCAGTGAATTGATAGTGTATCTAGTGTTAATGGGGTAGAAAATGAAAAATAACCATAAAAATGGTCAAGTTGATGAGAGTTGTAGAGTGAAGTGATTGAAATTGGATTTTTAAAGGTCTATACATTAGTTTTCTTGTTTTCTCTTCTGGTTGGAAAACTAAAAAACAAAATTTAAAAAATATTAAAGTCTCAAGCAGTTTTAAAGCCATAAAATTTTAGAAATTGTTTGTAAGCAGTTAATCAAGCAAACTTCTTCTTTCTATTTCAAATGAGGAAACTGAGGCTGAGAATATAAATCATAGAGATTTTACAGAAGAGACTGCGAAATCTTATAGTTCAATCTGCTTTTGTGATTCAGAGTGATTGAAAGGTTTCAAAGGGACACAAAGGTGTTTACTGTCAGAACCAGGACTATCCACTGGCTACTTTCTTTCTGCTAACAACTGATTTTTTTATTCTTAATCAAAATTTGGATTAAACATGATTATTGACTCACATGCTGGGTCCTGAGTAGAATGACCAAATGATAATTATTGTAATCATATGTACTGCAGTTCATGATCTTTTGCTTCAATTCACAGTTTTAAGCTAGGCAACTTTTTTGTACCAAATGTATGATTCCCTTTCCTGGGACTTAAAAAGCAAACAAAACATATATCACAATGCTATTTGTAGGTCAAGATTGAAAGTTAGCTCTTAAAGATGAATTTACAAAAACACTGATTATTAATAAAATTAGCTAACAGGTAACTTTTGGGTTACATCCCACAACTACTGTTAGATGTACTCTGGCAGTAGTTGTGGGATAGGAGGAGAGAAATAAGACAAATGATTAAACAGAAGTAGAAGAGAAATGGACTTTTTATAGCATAAGTCTAACTAGAAACAACCAGGGAAAATTTATTTTATGCTGAAAAATAATCTGAAGCAGTTAGAGACAAACATCGTGACAGAGAACTTGAAAGTTGTACATGAACATGTTACTTTCTACCTGCCTTTGTTTTTTTCTATGTGACTGCATGAAAATAATACAAAGAGACACTAAATAACTAAGAAAATAAAAGTCAAGCAAGTGATTTCATTTAGACTGAATACACACACACACACACACACACACACACACACACACACACGAGAGAGAGAGAGAAAGAGAGAGAGAGAAAGAGACGGAGAGAGACAGACAGACAGTGGTTGGTTATTATAAAAGCTCAGTACTAGAACCCACTTAAAGATACTAGCTACCACACCAAATTGGGAAGGTTATTTAAATAGTTGCAATGAGGAATACAAATATATTTTTTGTTTGTGAAATATTAGAGCTTATAGTGTCATCTAAAGTCTAGTAAGAACAAGTTTTATTACCAACATAGAGAGAAAATGTTTAGTTTTATATTTTGAGCTTTTAAATAAGTAATAGCATTCTTCTTGTCTTTCTGTCATGTTTATCTCCTCCACTACCCTTGTCTCCCTGTACTTGGGTTTGTGTTAGGTGGGCAGTTTCCTGTAGTTTTAAGGTTTCTGAAAACTTGCCATTTTTATTATGGGCCCTGAAGAGGTGGGGTATGGATGAATACCTAGGACATCTGTTTATTTTCTAGGTTAGTTGAGTACAGTGTTGCTTATCTTCAAGATCCTTAAGAGTGAATTCTTGTTGTTTATTTTTTGAATACAGGATTTAGGGCAGCTTTGCAGATAATACAGATTTTTATATTACTCAGTAGAATGCCATTTGTTGACAAAATGATAACATGAGAAATCATTTGCATTATTTTTCATCACTTGAATTTTCACACCATACAACACCTGCCTGCCAAAATGAATGTGATATCCTCACCTAACAGTGTGACAGTAAAATAAATAATAGAGGAGCAAGAAAGCGCCCCTCGTACAGTGCACCAAACTCTATGAGTAAATGACTGTTGCCAGCTTGAATGAAATCCCTGGAAACAACAACCTTATTTTCACTGCTGGGTCTACCTCAGGACCATTTCAGATAA
This sequence comes from Cheracebus regulus, assembly GCA_963574635.1. Lineage (NCBI taxonomy): Eukaryota > Metazoa > Chordata > Mammalia > Primates > Pitheciidae > Cheracebus > Cheracebus regulus. The sequence goes on from CAUYQU010000836.1 coordinate 7,063, forward strand.
ACACTCCTCAGTAATCTTAAAGATTTGGGCGTTTTGTTCACAGGCTTTTAGATGATTAATGTATTTCATTGGGAGCTCTAAAGGAAAGAGACTTCTGCTTTCTCTGGGGAATGCCTCTTTATACCACCTTTCTCTTATCCTATTTGGATGTCATTATTCAATGTTTGCATTCACTTCTGGTATCCTGTTACCTTATCGGGCTGGTTTTGTCTTCCAGAAGTTACTCACCATACTGTCCTTTAATGTGGCTCTTGACCCACGAGGGATGGAATTTTGAAGTGACTATTTTGAAGTAGTCATTTTGTTTATTTATTATTATTTTTTTTGAGATGGAGTTTTGCTCTTGTTACCCAGGCTGGAGTGCAATGGCGTGATCTCAGCTCTCTGCAACTTCCACTTCCCAGGTTCAAGCAATTCTCTTGCCTCAGCCTCCCGAGTAGCTGGGACCACAGGTTTGCACCACCACGCCCAGCTAATTTTTGTATTTTTAGTAGAGATGGGGTTTCACCACGCTGACCAGGATGGTCTCTATCTCTTCACCTCCTCATCTGCCCGCCTCGGCCTCCCAAAGTGCTGGGATTACAGGCGTGAGCCACTGTGCCCTGCCCGAAGTAGTTATTTTAATGTGTCCTGACAGCTACTAGTATTTTTGGTCTCCACCTTGCCTCTCTTGGGATCCTTGAAGGTTATTGCTTTCTTCAGTTTATCTCTCAGGCTCTTGAGAGGTGTGAGTCAGAAATGAAATACAGGTATGGAATGGGTGAAGCTGCCTGGTGTGCACATTATGTGTCAAGAAGCAAAGTTATAAACTTAATAGTTTCTTTTTCAGGCAACATCAAAGGACACCTTCTTCAAAAGAGCCTTCACAAGTGCCTGTACCATGTAGGCTGTTACTGTGACATCTGCTTTTGTTGTTATTTCTTTCTACTGTTGTCTTCATTTAAGCACTAACTTCTTATCTGCTTTGGAATTAGAATCTTCTTATCGCTTCTAGAGTTAGAGTCCTTTTGACTTATTCATTTAACAAATATTTATTGGGTGACTACCTTGGAGCAGGCAATTATCCTAGGTAGTTGGCATGTATCAGAGAATAAAACCAACAACATTTCTTGCCCTTTGAGAGCTTACATTCTAGTAGGGGTTGAAGATAAAATAATATATTGAGGACCAAGCAGGCTGAAATATCTTCACTGTCTGTGAACCATAGGCAGAGCCTACATGGACAGCTGTGCATGTTGTATACTACACAATTCCTGGGTGTGCCACTGGCCTTACTGTCCACATGACTGCTACTGCCTGGAATTGTTTCAGGTACAAACTGTGCAGTTCTGGGTGGTAGCCCTGGTGTTGGGCCAGGTATAGTCAGAGGTAGTAGCTTTTTGGTTCAGTCTCCTGTGGCCTCCTGAGAGTGAATAGGCCTGAGTTTTTTGAGGGATTTGGTTTAAAGATTGGTGAAAGTTAGCACAAATGAGCACTTCAGTGGTTACAACTAATATAATTAACAGTTGGCTGCAATGAAACACAGAGTCGATTTAATAATAAATGACATCAGAGAAGATTAGACCTTTCATTCAAATCTCCCTGTATCCTGTTAGGAAACATAATCAGGTTGGCTACAAGGTTAAGTTTTCTATCTAGTGTTAGATTCTTTTATTACAGCTAACCTTACCAAACTTACCACCAAACACATGGCTCTAAACTTAATTACAAAACTGCCTTTATTAGTGATACCACTGGATGTAACATTCATGTTGCGAGTAGAATTTCTTATTGCCCATTAAATATCATCATGCTGTAGTACTCAAACGTTACATGGTGTCCACTAGAGAGGCTCTTGCCAGTCACTCTCCACTGATGTTATGATGTTCACAGGAGGCTATCCTCTGGCTTACCGAGGCCGGAAGGATTCACCTAAGTAATGTGGCCATGGCTTACCACACTTACCCACAAGAGACAGTGCCTAATATTGGGACATGTTTATGTACATGAACTTTCTCTTGGAGCTTTTATTTTCTGGTCCTATTTTCTCAATTCTCCAAAAATAGATTATCAGGAACATCTAAACTCAGAACAACTCCTGTCCTTTATTATATGTTTGTTTTCCTGTGAAGTTCCTCATAGAGAGTTGAGTGAATGAGGAAAGAATGCAAAGATAGTTGTTCCATTGGTTGTGCAGTATAGATGTTTTGGCTGTGTTCAAAACTGAGAGATCTGTGGTTAACAATCTAAGCCAGCAAGTAAAGTAGCTGCCAGTGGAACAGAAATATGTAAGTGAAAAGGCCCATTAGAAACTGTTACTTCAATTCCAGTGTGGGAATTTTTTTTTTTTTTTTTTTTTTAGACAGAGTCTCACTGTGTTGGCCAGGCTGGAGTGCAGTGGTGCAATCTTGGGCCACTGCAACTTCCGCCTCCCAGGTTCAAGCGATTCTCCTGCCTCAGCCTCCTGAGTAGCTGGGACTAACACGTGCACTACCACACCCAGCTGATCTTTGCATTCTTAGCAGAGACAGGTTTCACCATATTGGCCAGGCTGGTCTCCAACGCCTGACCTCGTGATCTGCCCGCCTCGGCCTCCCTCAGTGCTAGGATTACAGGGATGAGTCACGTGCCCAGCCTAGTGTGGGATATTTTGATGCAGATTAAGTAACAGTACTAGGAGAAGCAGTCACCCAAACAAGTTGGTGGAGATGGGGAAAAGAGGCTTCAGAATACACAGAAACCCGTTCTGGCAAGTTATTATTTATTTACTTTAGTGTTAATAATTTCATTTTGCTTTGAGTTGGAGCATGGTAAATTGTTTTGGAAAGGAAGTGTTTTTCCTGGCAGTAAATTCAATGAGTAAATCATATCATGAATTCTTTTATACTTAAGTATAATTGGATAATATATAATACTATCTTTAGCTGGGAGGTGGTACAACTTGGTGGTTAAGAAGATAACCTTTTGAGTGAGATAACACTGAATTTGTGCTTTAGCTCTGCTAGTTATTTTTGATTACTTTGGGCACATAACATTAACTCTGAACCTAGTATGTTCATTTATAAAGTAGAAATTTTAGTATGTAATTTGGGTATGTTGTATAGATTAAGTCAAGTAATATAAGGCATCCACTCCAGTGCTTGAATCAAATAACATACTCAGTTGTTGCAATTATAATTATTCACTTATTTGGAGATACATTTAGTAGTTTAAAAATATCCCATTTTTATCAAAGAACAAATTAGGCAGATTATCACTTTTTGTCAATGGCATCAGCAGATTATAAAACATGGTTAAAGTTTGAACAAGCTTGCTAATCAAACAAAAAGGACTATTTTTCGTTAGTGAAAATAGTTTTTTAAAATAATTCCTTTAATGATTGGATTATGCCAATATAAAAAAATCATACATTTGGTTGAGGTTTTGTACTTTATTGTCATATAATTGAACTTTTAGAAGTGTTTGCTTATTGTATCTCTATTTTGAGTTTTAATTTTGCCACTGATTTTTTAAAGTCTTTTATATTTACAATTTAATACTATTATATGTTTAGTAAGTTAATATAATATGTTAATTTCATTAACTTATCCCTATGAGTTTCTTTTTTTTTTAAATTTCAGGCTGAATGGTTAAAATTGGTTTATTTTTATATTTATTTTAAAAGAGAAGCAATTAAATATATAAAACAATATCTAACTTTGGTTCCTTGAATAAGCATTGGAAGATAATTTTCTTAATTTTCACTTTCTCCCTAAATAGTCTATATCATTTATTTTGCTACCTCATTTTGTGGTTTCTATGGTTTTATTGTTGTTGTCTCTGATATTTGTTATTTAAATGCATTTTAAATTTGTAGTTGTATTATGCTGCCTACAGAAAATGCAGCCTAAAACCTTGTTCAGGTATAGGTTTTGATGTTGTTTTTCTTTTCTCACCTATGATAAAGGCTAAATCTTATGTTTTAGCATATTGATGAATGAATTTCCTGCCTCTATTGTTTGAGTGAGGTGAGGAACTCAATTATACATGTAAACTATTTTTTATAAAATACGTATTTAAGTAATTATTAGCACATCTGGTAACCTTTTTTCCTTATTATTCCAAATATTTTAATGAAAGAAAGCTTCTGTATTTATTAAGGACAATAGCTAGAGTGTTAGAATATTCCAAATTATTTTTATTTTATTATAACTTTCATTTATATATTTTATAATATGATTTATCCTCCATCATAAAAATGCAATGAAAAAGGCACAGAAAATACAATTTGGAAATTTATATATTCTCAGTTTTCACCAGTAACATATTTTTTTCTTATAAAGAGCCTTCATGTCACACTTTTGAAAACAATTAAAATTATTTTCTGTTTTCTCATATATTTAATTTTATTTATTTGAAAACATTATTTTAAAAATAGCTAACAATGTTTCTACCAGATCTAAACCCTGTTGCCTATTCTCTTACTATATATGTTAAAAGTCTTTTTGGTTTTCAATAACCAAATTTTAGGTCATAGAGACCTCCATATATTTTGTATAAAATAGTTATATGCTTTTTCACAAATCTTACTATATATGTTAGATGCCCATCTTTAGAAATTGCATATCAATGATGAAATTTTCTATGAATTTATTTTTAAAACAGTAATATTTTGTCATGCCCATCCACTATTTTAGCAAAATTATGACTCATACAGACACACATGTACACAAATACACATGCATGTACATGAAGAGAACTGTACAAATAATACACAAGCTTGTCTCAGAAATATTACAACTGTGAATTAAAGGGAATACAAAATTGATATTAGACTTTATCTGCACTCATGCTGCCTGTCAATTTAGAATAAGGTCTAATAGGTTATAAAAGTCATATGTAATCATTAATTTTTATCAGTGTAAACAAATATTAAGATGTTAAATTGGTGAGAACCCTACTGCATTCGAGGTCTAAAGGCCTGAAATTTAATTTTTGTGAACTTGGGTGATTCTATTACTTCTCATCTGTGAATAGGTATGATTGGTAATCTTTTATAGATCAATTCACTGTATTAGTGAAAAAGCAAGTCAAAATACTAGCTAACATAATTCAGTAGGTTTTTGTCATAAGGAATGCATAAGTTCTATTGAGAAATATTTTTTTATTCCAATTGTTTATGAGTACTTAAAATTATTAAATCACAGTTTTAATATTTCTTATGTCACAATTTTCCAAGGTATATGTAGGAATTGTACCTTTTTGTTAAAAGATAGTAAGTGATAAGTTTTGGTCAGCCTTGTCCAAACTAGAATTAATACACAAATTATGTATTCTGAATTATTCAATTCCTTTGATGTTCAAATATCTGGGTGTCTATTTCTGTTACTTTGATCATTCATTCATTGTGCTTTCTAAATTAAATACATTCTGCAAGTCCAACATGCTGTTGGGTATCAAGGATATACGTTAGAGGCAAAGCATTTGATCTCTAGTGGAAGAGATATAGATATTTACATTTAATTGAAATACACAAAAATCAGAGTTAAAATAAAGTATAATGAGAGCACCTCCACCTCAGTCTGAGGTGTTAGGTAAGGCCTTAAGCTAGAGGTGATCACAGAAGTATATATTGATATGAAATAACTAGCTTCTATTGAGTGCAATACAAGATTTTACCCAACACAAGTGCAGTACTAGGGATATGGTTGTTACTGAATGAGGAAAAGATAGGGAGGGTAATGTGCTGAGGTACAAAGGTATACATGAGCATGGCTTGGTTAGGGTGAAGAGAGACACTAGGTATTGCTAATGTGCTGGGTGCGTGAACTTTGGTGAAGGAATGGCCAGACATGCACATCACATAAGGAAGTAAATTGGAATCTGATCTTAGGGATTTCTATGTTTCTCTAAAATGATTAGATTGCATTCTACACACAAACCAGACCCAGCAGATGCATGCAAGGAGGAGAGTGATAGCTGACTTACTATTTAGAAAGGTATCCACGACGGTGGTACAGGGAAAGAAATTACTTACTGGTAATTTATGTTAAGAATGCAGGGTAATAAAACTCTGATGGAATTTTGTGGGGAGACTTAAGTGAAAAATTTTAGAGACTTTTTTTTAGGGTTAAACTGACAGTGATGGACTGGCTTTGAAGAGTGATGGAGAAATAGGGAAAAGATTATTCACTTCATGCATTAGCCAACTGTTCATTCTTTCTTTTATTAAACAGATGTGATCAGGCATTGCTCTAGGTATGGGAGATACAGAGACAAATCAGACACATTTTTTTTTTGTCCCTAAAAAACTTACTGCTTGGTGTTTTTTCCCAGGGAGATTTTAGTTTTGATGATCATGAAAGTAATTGATGTATATTTTTCTGATACATACAACTGTTTTCCCAAAATAGAGAAATAAATCAGTGAGTTAATTCTAATATTTTATAGAAAACTTCAGTATTTTGTCTTTATTCAATATCATTGGGCTAGGATGCTATTCTCTGTTTCTACCTAAATGACTTAGAAAATAAAAATATGTGTGTAGGTTTTTCCAGTATAATTTAGTACTACATTAGAGAAAAATAGAAATGTATTACCTCCCAGATTTTCACGTGGTTTTATTTTGAATATTTGTAGATTTGAAATGAGTTGGAGAGGATGTTAATTAGTGTGCAGATTTCAAAAAAAATGTCTATAATAGGATACTAATTGCTGTTTTCCTTAAAGAATGAATTTAAGGAAATGTGATTTGAAAAGTGTAGTGTTCTTAATCTCACTGATCCAAGTAGCAGAGACTATTGATTGAATAAAATAAGCAGTTTTGATTGTTTAACTGCAAGCTCCATTCTGAGAAACCAGAATTAAATGGTGGTAATAATTACATGACTTAGAATATCATAATAATTCTGACCTAACTGAGGGTGTACTCTTATAAAGATTAACTCATTAATTTATGTTAATGAAGTCTGCATTCTGGTGTTGATAGGTACAGACAAACACAAAATCATATAATAAGTGAAAATTAAGGTGGAAACTCAAGAGAGGACACATAAAAACTGTTATGAAATGACCTTGTTCATGTCAGTATCATCTACTGATATAAAGTCCTAAAGTGTAACCTGAGAGAGAATGGGGCAAAAATCACACATTGGAAGTTGTGCACTATAAAGAGTAATTCTAAAAGGAGTTAAAGGAATTGAAAAATACAGAGATACTAGCAGTCCAGTTCCAAATGGCAGCTAATATATGAAATTAGGAATATGTAAGATGGGATAACCATATAGTCTGGGAATAGTGTGAACAAAAATAATGCTAAAACATTGGAGAGTATGAAAGTTGCATGTGCAGACTGCTGCATCAGCAGTCATGCAGAAAATAAGGACAGGTGACAGAGAATGAGTGGAAGGAAAGATGGGTCTTGAGAAGTCTGTCGAGTAATAGATGCCCTTGGAGAGACCAAAGTGGCTCTTACATCAGTTAAAGTACGGAAGTAGAGAGAAGGAAGGTATCCTTGGAATAAAGACAATATCCCACAAACTCAAAAACACTTTTTCTCTTTCCTGTTATTAGATAATTGAGAAGTATGAACTCAGTTCAACATCACAGTAGAAGCCTAGTGTATAATCAAAGACAGACAAAGGAGTGATCTACCCATCAGTTCTGCAAGGACTGGGCTTGAGTTTGCTATCTGAGGCCCTGGGGAAGATCCCTTAGATGATAGACTCTCTATCCCTTTAACTGAGGGTAAGGTACACTCTATGCTAGTGATGAGACTTTCATAGAACTGGTAGTTTTGGCAGATCTATGAGCATATCTATTTAAAGTTTGTGGTGTTTGTCTTTAAGATATACTTAAATTTCTATTTTTAGACTTCTAGAGCATAAATGTCTATCTCATATAACAAATATTTCCAGGAGTTACAGGGGAGAAACTAGGGGTAAGTGGGCAAGAGAAAGCTTTCCATCAACACTTATTTTGCATTTTAGAGTACCCACCATTTAAGTGATGCACAGTATTTTTAAAGTTCTTCCCTTTGAGAGCCTCATATTAGGTAGGTGCCCTTACTTCAAATAGTCCAGCAATGATTGTCTCTTTATTTCTTTCCCCTCTCAGTTCTAGCTGTTGGAGTGATGAAGAGTGAGAGAGTAGATGGGAAGAGTAATGAATACATGTCTCTTACCTGGATAAACTTGAAATTCTCTCTTTTTCAGTTTGTATTTCCCCTCTATCGCTGACTTTTCATGATCGCCCTTTAAAGCAAGTGTCTTAAGACCTCGTTCACTGGGTCCACTTATGAGTTATTCGCAAGGCTTTCCACCATCTCTCTACTGTACTCTTTTCACTATCCCACTTCCCTTGCTTCTAGTCCTATCCTCTAACCCACAGCTCCTTGTTGGTGGAATCCCTTTGCCCTGCATGTGGCCCTCTTATATGGGATTATAACCAATAGATACTACCTTAGCTATCTTCTGTGGCATTCCTGTGGCCCATAAAAAGCTCATAGTTTCTCACCATGTCAAATGGTGAAAATGTGCCCTATCATAGTTCCATCATTTCTCTTCAGTCCTCTTTCTCTACTTCTTAGGCACACTTACATGCAGATTTGCTGACGAATGGCCCAAATGGACATCTAACCAGGGAATGAAATGCCTGAATCCCTTTCTTGAAGGGACCCCATAGAGTTGCTCAGCAATACCTTCACATCTTGGCTTCAAGGAGAAACAACAGCCTTTAATAATAAACCAGTACATTCCAGAAGACAGAGGACTTGACAACCCTGTTTCTTTAGATTCTACAGAGGAAGTGTCGTGATGGTTGGTAGTTGGCAGTTGCAGTGACGGTTTTCCGCCTCTTACTAAGTACATGTCTTTTTCCTGCTTTATCAGATTCATAAACAGTTTTCTTTAAATGTGGAGTACTTAGCATCTTTGGCAATTCTGCATCAAGAGAAAAAGTTAACATGACATCTTGTAGCAGGTACACACATATGCACCTACAAATACAATAGATTCTGAACATCTTTAGCTATCTTAATCACAAAAGTAATAGAAATGTAAACTTCTAAGTAATTAGAGCTCATGCTTTCAGAGCACCTTGGCCTTTCACTTTGCCCTACCTCCGGTTAAAACCTTATAATTGGCCGGGCACGGTGGCTCACGCCTGTAATCCCAGCACTTTGGGAGGCCGAGGCGGGCGGATCACAGGGTCTAGAGATTGAGACCATCCTGGCCAACATGGTGAAACCCCGTCTCTAGTGAAAATACAAAAAAGTTAGCTGGGCGTGGTGGCGTGCGCCTGTGGTCCCAGCTACTCGGGAGGCTGAGATGTAAGAATCGCTTGAACCCAGGAGGCGGAGGTTGCAGTGAGCCGAGATTGTGCCACTGAGCTCCAGCCTGGAGACAGAGCAAGACTCCGTCTCAAAAACAAACAAAAAACCTTATAATTACAATTTATATGGATTTAATGATTTTGCATACTTCACTGTTGGTTTTTACTTCAATTCTCATGAATGAAAAGTTAGGCTGTTCTGCTTATATACTCGGAAATGACAACTGTCAGTAAAGGATGGACACGTGTCTTCCCACAACTCCTAAGTGCTGTGCCACTGAGTATGATTTGTTTAGAAAAATAGGAAAGTATACATAAAAATGTTTTAATGACCCTATTGTGACAATTTATATAATATGATATTCATGTATTTAAAGCATACAGTTCAGTGGCTTTTATTATATTCACAGAGTTGTGCAACCATTATAACAATTTAATTTTAGAATATCTTACCTCCCCTAAAAAAAAAATCCCACATCTGTTAGCAGTCACTCCCCAACTCCTCATAACTCTAGCCTCTGGCAACCATGAATCTACTTTCTGTCTCTATAGTTTTGCCTATTCTGAATATTCATAAAATTGGAGTAATAATACAATATGCAGTCGTTGGTGGACGGTTTGTTTCAGTTGATATGTGTTTTCCAGTTTTATCTATGAGACAGCATGTATCAGTATTTTATTTTACTGCTCAAAAATATTCCAAATCACTTATAAAAACTTTCTTTTTTAAGTTGGGTTCTCCACGAAAAATTGTAGACTAGGCAAGCAGAAGTTTTATTAGTAAACCAATGGCAAACACTTGTTAAAGGAAAAGAGTGGAAGCAGGAGTGAATAGGAGTCCTTCAGGCCACAGGGCAGATCTCCCCACAGGGCCTTCCAGAACAAAGGTTGGCCATTGGAGGAGTCCTCCAGCGCGAGGAAATGACCAGGCTTTTGTAGTTCTCCCTTGCTCAGTCACTGGCCAGGCCTTGTCCTGAGAGTAAGGTGACCTCAGCTGGAATTTGAGGAAGAATCAGATAAAGCTATCAGCTGTTACCTAATCTCGTTCCTTGCAGCTGGACATGATGTCTTTTCTTAAAGGACGATCTGATTGCCGTATGTCTGTAGCAAATGTGGCTAAAATAAGCACCTTTGAAAAAAGAGTGTTAGTTATCTGGACATACACGCTGAGGATGCTGCCTTTAAAATGTCCTACCATTGCATATTCATTTGTCGTCTTCTTTCCCACAGCAGTTTTTGAAGGCAGAAGCTGTTACCTTCTTCCTTTTATGTAAACTTTCTTCAAATAAGAATATTTATACACAATGGGAACACAATAATTGTTATTGGTTGACAAGCTAGCTAAGCAAGACAAATATTTCTCATTTGAACCTGAAGTTTTTCTCTTTTGGCATGCAGTAAAACAGCCCCATGCCTCCCTCCCTAACATCAACACCACTCTAAGAAGTTCTGTACGATTACAAATTGCATATGAAAATTGGCCTGAGGCTTTTGAATTACTTCACAAAGGGTATACAGTCTGGATAACGACATCAGAAATAGAAACGATGACCACTCACAGCACACTGACAAACCTCATCCAGTGGTGAGTGGCCCTGTTTAAGTAAGACACTTCAAAGACTCACAACTCTGTTAACACCACATCTCCACAGTTCCAGAGACATTTCTTATTGCAATCTTATGAATAACATTGAGCCATATACTCCATCTAGTCCCTGAATAGTGCCTGAAACCTTCCCAAATTCTGTATACCTCTTTGTGAATTAGGAAACTAATCTGTACTCCCTCAGCCATGAAATTTACCACTCAGTAAACTACATATTCATAATTTGGGAACCCGTAATGATACGTTATAACTGACAGATGATCAGTTATATTGCTCAGGCACATATTGCTTTTGGTTTGACTTACAGAAGATGGAAGATATTTCACTTATTTCCGTGAAGGATTCTTATATACTTTTTATGTATCATGGTAGCAGTGTGATAAAATTAAGAAATTCCATTGATTCTGTTAGGAATGACTTCATTGCTCAAAATGACTTCATAAAGCTGCATTGTTTGCACATAATATACATATTTAAAGACATAATTCATTTCAGAATGCACAGAACATTGTGTGATCATAAAGAAACCCTTTCTAAAATTCTTCCCTTAAATTGTTTTGGGGTAAAATCTATGGAAACAGCATTGGGAAATAGTGGAAAGCTGTATATAATGAGTAACTAAGTTAATTGCTTTATATACTTTAATTTTAATCACATTAGTAATAAGTAAAGTGACCATGTACATTTGTCAACTATCATAATCTTTTCAAGAGACAGAATACAATAATTTCCTCCTTGATATCTTGGACACCAGCCCAGAAACCACCGTCCTAATCATCTTGTATGGAATTCCTCTTTCTAAAATATACATTAAATTAGCAGAATATTTTGAATGAAATGTGCATGTATTTTATAGTTTATTTTAATTAAACTGTATGTAGCGTGTAAAAAATCATACCACCTTTTGCCACCAAGTGTCCTTCTTCCTCTGTTGTAATGTGAAAAAGTCATGAAAATTATAAGTAAAACTGGATTTCAGTCCCCTAAAATGATTTAAAAGGTTGAAAATATTTAAAAAAAAATTCTAGTTGGAGCCTCATTGTAATTGGTTTTAAGATACTTTTGAATGCTTATATATCATCAAAATTTTTTGTCTTTAGAGGAGGCCTTGCTATAATTTTTACTTAAAATCATCATCGCTGTTAGAGTACACAAAAGTACATATCTTGAAGATGATGAAAGTCTCTTTCTTAATATTAATTTAATGTAGACATGAATAATGCTACATATCTGCTGTGGGAACACAATAATGTGGCTGTTAAATTGCATTATTCTTTCTGTCTTGATGAGAAGATTTCCTTAATGACTTAAAGTAAAAGAAATGAAAAATATAGCCAGCAGCTATCTCAATTCTGAACAGGCTCTGGTTAACAAGGAGCTTGATTCCTCTACTGTTTCTAAAATTCGAACCTATCCTTTCCACTTGTGCAGGCATAAGCAAACTATCCTCTATCTTTATAGTTTAAGTCTTCATTATCAATTTTCTTGTGAAAAATTGGCTGGCCACTACAAGAAAAATCAAGCTAGTCTTTAGCATATCAGAAAGTAATCTAAAAAATGCACATAGAATGCAGTATTATTAGAATTAAAGGTACATATCTTTGAGGGATAATATAGTACAGCATTCCAATGCTGTGACAATTACACAGATTTTTAACTTCTATTTCATGAATACTTATTGTATGTAAACTGATATTATGCTGGATATTATACTATGTCTCGAATAGAGAGACATTCCACACATTCCAGGATCTTAGAATAATGTTGAACTCCGTTCAGTGCCAAAGTTTAGGAGGGACTAAGTTTTAAGTGTCCATGAAAAGGGAGGGCCTCTGGAACTTATCTTGATTAAATTGGGATATTCAACTTAATTAAGATAAAACTTCTCATCATATGTCATAAGACATGTGGTATCTATTGTATAAAAGCAGGCAGAACCTTAGGGTAATTATCAAGAGTTTACATGATGAAGAGTCTCATTTCAGCTAAGCGTGAGAAAGAACTTGTACAAAATGGTTCAGCTTTGCAAAAGGTATTTATATTCATTCCACAGACATTTACTAGGGCTACTCTGCACCAGGTTCTGGTTAGGATGTTTATATTTAATAAAGTAAGTGTGCACTTCCCATTCTTGGAAGCAGGAGGGAAGCGGAGAGCTAAGCAAATCAAGATGACTATCTGCTAGTGGTGCGAAAAATGTCTTTCTGTATTAAATAGGCATCTGCAGCAGGTGTCCCCTCAAGGTTTTGAATTTCAATAACCCCAAATTATGTAGACACTGATTAGCAAGACAGTATGTTAAATCTATAGGTGATTATAAAAATAAGTTCTGTAGGAATTATAGGAGAGGAAAATACCTTTTTTAAGGGTGGTTTTAGAAGGATGGATGGTGATAAGGAGGGAATTAGAAATAGGAGTGGAAAGGTGGGTAGGACTTAACATAAAGGGAAATAAATCAGGTAGGAAGAGAGAACTACAAGAGTTCATTATACAAATGTTTGATGTGTTCAGGAGAGGTAATATAGAGCACCCTAGTGACAGACATGATTTTTTAGAGGAATAATGGGAACTTACATTGGAGAAATAGTCAGGGCTTGTGCAAGGGAGGGTGGTTTATGCCAGGCTGTAGCAGGCAGAAACTTTTCAGGTCTTTGCAAGATGAAAGGAGAATGCTTCTCTCCTTTATTGATGGAAATATAAAGGAATACCTGACATGTTCATGTATTACTTAATACAAGATTTTTATGCCCTGAGAGACAGAACAGGATCATATTCCTTTTCCTAGCCTCATTAAAACTTTAAATGTATTTGAGCCTTTTCTCCTTCTAGGGAAGTGTGAAAGTAGATATGCATTGTTTTTGACTGTGGCTGCTGTTTTTGGTTCACTGCTGAGAACAGTTTACCCTTATTCAAGCTGTTAAAGTACTACATCAAAAACAGGGTTTAAATAGTGAATAGATGATCCTAAGAATAACATTGCCCCTCACTGAGTACAAGGTTACATTTCAATCAAAGGTGTTCTCCCAGTGAAACACAATTCAACTAGAAGATAGAGAAGGAACTAGTATATGTGTCTTTTAATAGAGTAATTCAGTTGATTTTCAGTGGCACTTTTACTACCATGCTGCCTTTTACACAGTTGTCTAATGTGAAGTATTAATATTAATAATAACTATTATTCCAATATTTGTCTTTACACAAATGACACAAGAAGATTAAAAAAATTGGTGGAAATCTGAGTGTATCTATTTTTATACTTTTATAAATACATTAAATGCATATGTAGTAATTTTGGCAAACTCACCAAATTGAGCAATAACGGATGCTGTATTAGTTCGTTCTCACACTGCTGTGAAGAAATACCTGAGACTGGGTAATTTATAAAGAACAGAGGTTTAATTGACTTGAGATTCTGTGTGGCTAGGAGGGCCTCAGGAAATTTACACTCATAGCAGAAGGGAAAGGAAACAGGTCCTTCTTCACATGGTGGCAGGAGAGAGAGGTGCCGAACAAATAGGTAAAGCCTCTAATAAAAGCATCAGATCTCGTGAGAAGTCACTCACTATCACAAGAACAGCATGGAGGGAACTACCCCCATGACCCAATTACCTCTCACTGGGTCCCTCCAGTGACATGTGGGGATTATGGAAACTACAATGGAAGATGAGATTTGAGTGGGGACACGGCCAAACCATATCATAAGTGAAATTAAGCAATTTGGTGAATTCATTCCCTCATATTTAAGGCGTAGGTTCATGGCATCTCTTGGCTGGCTTTTCTCTATTTTCTAGGTTGTATCCATAACACATTTTCATGTAAAGATGCACTGAACCTCCAGGTGGTCAAAAACTTGTCATGCTGTCTAATGGAGACAACATTTTGTTTTCCATCTATATTTTTAAAATAATTTGCATTGTTTTAAACATGTATGGCTTTTGAAACTCTCATATAAGTATAGGATAGAAAATATAGTTTGTGTGATTTCTCATTTGAGGGCCTTAGTGGGGTACTGTCATTTAATAGAGTTTATTAAGTGGCAGTAGCCTTTGCTTTCTTTCCTGGCTTGTTCCCTTTTGTCTTTTCTGAATTTCTGTTACAATCATATACCGATGAAAATGGGATTTCTTCTTGGCATGAACAGCCTAATGAATGCTGTTTCAGAATTGAGCGGATATTGAACTTTGCACAGAATATTTATAGTGAAATTCCAGCCACCTTTTACCCCTTGCAGACCTTCATTACTATAATTAGAGTCCTTTGTACTTGGTACAATCACATAGTGTGCATATTGCAGCTGTGGCAAATTGCCAATCTGTAGGCCACATGTAGCCCATAGACCTGATTCTTTAATTTTCCATAGGGCTTTAATATTTTTATTTTGAATACCTGAGTAAGTGCCATAACTTTCCTGTTTATTTCTTACGCGGCCATATTTGGAGGCATGAGCATTATCTGTCAGGTCGTCATTGCTTGAGTCCTGTGCTGTGGCTAGATGGGTCAGGTGGACAAGGCTGCAGGAGTGACAAGTGACTCTCAATCCTAGCCATGGAATTTCAGTATCAGAAGGTTTGGACTTCCACGGCATCCATTTTTTCAAAAAATGCTCCCAGTGATGCTGCTGTACAGGTAGCATTGAGGGCCATCGTGATAGAGCTTGCTCCTCCTTGGGAAGAACAGTTTGTCTCACTGGATATATTAACTAAAGAATATGTACTAATTAAAGCTTAGAGTGTTCCAGCCATTCTCAAAGAAAGAAAAACTCAAACAAAACCACACAACCTATATTGAATGCTTACAGTATGCTAAGAACCTCACATATGTTATATTACTGAGTCTCCACACAAACAGAATATTTTCTTCTCACATTCTTGTGTCTTTTACCTCGATCCCTGTGTTATATCCCACTCTCACCATTTGCACATGCCAAGGCCATCACTTGAGGGCCTTGATATAACTGATATAAAAAGCCATCACCCTTTGCTTCCTTACTCTATTTGCTTCATTGGAATTTATTTTTCAACTGAAATTATTTTATTTGTTTACTTTTTAGTTACCCTTATCCTCCTCTGGAAGGTAACTTCCATAAAGAGAGGCCTTGCCTTGTTAATTTCTATATTCCATGAACCTGGAATGACAGCTCCATAAAAAAAAACGCAGTTGTTGAATGAATTAATGAATGTGTCATGTATCATTATTCTTAACAGATAATGAAGTTGCCACTTCTCTGTTTCCCTTTGTTTTGATTTTAAAAGTCTAGGGCTTAATTTAGGCCAATTTTTTAGTGCCTTTAAAGAAAAAATGTTGTACCATCTCTTCATATTTTTGAAATAGTATCTTTGTATTACTCTAGTATTGTCATCAAATTTGAATAAGTCTGGTGTATAGGGTGATTTTTAGAAGAATAAAATGCATGATAAAGTTTCTTCCTCATTTTTCATACTTACAATAATAGCTTTATATACTTATCAGAACTGTCATTAATGACCAATATGTTTAGTAATTTAAAAATACTAAAGCATCCTGAACCTCAAAGGAAAAAAGAGTGCCATAAATGTACATAATTAGTATTATGGTTTTTTCTTTTCTAGAACACAGGGAGGAAATACCTATTCAAATTCACAAGGATAATTTTGAGATTAATTAATGTTTACAAAACAGCCAGAATGAGGGGGAAACACATTTGCTTTGCTATTTAAAGTGCATCTTAAAGGTGAAAAGGAAAATTGTGTTTGCTGTTTATAGTTATTTACTTATCATAAATGGTCAGATAAATCAGTGTTTTTGTACTTTTTCTTCTCAACCACATACCAGATCCTACTACCCTTTTGCTTTCTGTACATAGACAGACGCTATAACCCTTTGCTTTTTGTTTCTACAGAATGTAAGTAACTGATCACTGCATAAATATTATTTTTTTTTCCAAATGTAGCTCATTCTAAAAAATATACAGGTTGTTTTAGTCCTGTATTTGTTTTATATTTCCTTTGTCAAGATGATAGTCTTTATTTTGTCCTTTGAAAATGATTTTATGTAAAGCTTCTGAGTTTGACATTTTCTATCTAGACAGATATCGATTTCATGCTACTGTTTTGGTCCTGTGACTATTACACATGACTTTGCGTTGCTACATTTCAATTGAGTGGACATTAAGATGTAGGCTCTAAGAAAAGACACGGAATACAGTTATAATGCTTCCCTGCTACATTTATTTATTTTGTCTTATGATGTTTGAAGTCTTGAAATTGAAACTAAGTGTTTATTATTTTTCAGTGGGTTTTGCAGCGAATTTTGGCTCCAAAACTTGTCAGAGTACTCTTTCCTTATTCAAGTTTGCCTCTTCATTACCTCTTTACCACTGTGTTTTCAGTAGATTAGACCAGGCTATTCTCAGTTGATATTGATTCCTGTTTTCTAAATTAATGCACATTACACAGCCAGTGATTGTATAAAGGCACAGGAATTACATGATTAGCTGTGGCATCTTTATACCAACTTCTAGTTAGTTAACTGGTACCAAAAGGCCAGGGCACAGCCAGGAACTCTATTTAAATTAGCATCATGCTGCCATCTGATTATTTTTGCATGATCCCTTGCTTAGCAAAAAGCTTTACTGAAAAAATAAAATTGGCCTGGCACAGTGGCTCATGCCTGTAATCCTAGCACTTTGGAAGGCCAGGGCCAGTGGATCACGAGGTCAGGAGATCAAGACCATCCTAGCTAACACCGGGAAACCCCGTCTCTGCTAAAAGTACAAAAAATTATCTGGGTGTGGTGGCACATGCCTGTAGTCTCCGCTACTCCAGAGACTGAGGCAGGAGAATCACTTGAACCCAGTAGCTGGAGGTTGCAGTGAGCTGAGATTGCACCACTGTACTCTAGCTTGGGCAACAGAGTAAGACTCTGTCTCAAGAAAAAAAAAAGAAAAGAAAAAGTAAAATTATGCTATTATGCTTCTTATTCTTGGGTAGAGAAGATGAGAGGTCTGTTCTATATTTCTTTTTCAGACACTCCACTTTTTGACACGTAATGGTGAGTTTTTTTTGTTTCTCTTTTTTTGTCTAAGAAACCGTTCTGCTAATAATAGGTAAGGAATTTAGAAAAGGACAAGACACATTGACTAGGTAAGATCAGGTAAAACTGAATTGTAAAGCCATATAAATGTCATGGGTCTTTGGTGGGTTGCAGAGGGAACACAAGTTTTGTTAGGTAAGGGTTATGCCCTCTAGTAATAATAAAGACCAAGAGAACATTGCTCAGCTTCCATTCTTCTACCTCTAAGATGTAAAAATTAAATTATCTTCTTCTCTTGTATCTTGTAAATATAGATCTTCTGATATGAAGTTAGAACATCTGGCTAGCTATGTTATGGTTATTGTTACATGATGTACAAAAATAATTATACAAATCAGATAAAAACAAATTAGTTAATATTTCTGGTTAATATATTTGATTTTATTATATTGCAATATAATAAAACCAAACCAATATAATATATTGCTTTACAGACCCATGAAGTGAAATGACCCATTTTATAAAAACATGAAAGGACATCTTTGGGGGTTAGAGTTGGATTTGAATTCTTTAGGCATGATAAAATTTTTAGTTTTGTGTTTTTCCTTTCTTCATACTGACGAAATTTTCACAAGGGAAACACTGAAGTGTAATGAAAACACAATGCCCAAGAGTGCATAAATGCGTCTCATTTTATTTACATTTCTAGATTTTGCAAAGCTAAATTGTTGAATTTCTTCTCTGTTTTGACAGAGACATGCTGAAAAGTAATCTAATACTTCTTTTAAATTGCTTTTAAATAGAGTTGGAATTATTAATACCACAGGGATAGAACAGTATTTCAATTAACAGGATTTGCCAGGAATATGCCTTGTTCTCTCGACCTCAAGATTTGTTAAAGATAATTTAATTTGCTACTTTTAAAGTATTTTAACAGAAGGAAATATATCATCCCATGCTTGTTTATAAATATTTACATCTTTACAAATAGGTAAATCACTGTGCTTCTAATCATTTTCTTGTTCTGCAGCATGTGCCACAGAAAAAAAAATTTTATTTAGCTAGTTTATTATTAATGTACATTAATGTAAAATAATATCACTCACTTCTATAATAAAGATTTATCTGCCTTGAATACAGATACTGGCTTTTTTGAAAGTTAGGATAGGGAAAATTATGCATATGAATATGCAGCTTTGATGGTGCTATCAGATGTGTATTTGTCTAAAAATTTCCAATTACATGATGTGGTGGGTTTTTGCAGTACAACTCAGCTATTTGTTGAAGAGTCTAAATCTGCTTTAACTTTCTTACTTCATTAGTCAAAATCCATATTTATTTAAGCAGAATCATCCATGATCTGATTATATCCATGATTATATACCATGTGCCTCAGTAGCTAGCACAGTGCTGAATTAAAAAAAAATTTTTTTTCTTGAATAAGTATATTAAAGGTGTGATAGTAAACATAGAAGTAATAGAAGTAATATTGGAAGTTAGGAGGGGAGGAAAGCATCAGAATTGAAATTATTGAGTAATTTTAGTAAATACTGGAGGATTCAATGTATTGAAGGTCTAATAGTAGAAAATCACAGTTGTGACTGAATACTCCTTATGAGTTGGACCAAATGTGATCAATTCTTTATGCCCAAGCACAGGTTTTCCTTTTCAACTGGAAAATAATTCTTTAACTCAGAATTCTTGAATGTTTAGTCTCTTGTTTGCCATGAACTTTATTTTCTGGGCAATTGTTCAGTTGTTTAAGTAATTAATCATGCACTGCCTTGAAGTGTTTCTTTTTCTTTCTTTCTGGAATACTGCATTTAATATTTCAGACTGTAGTAAACCACAGGTAACTGAAACATAAAAAAATGAATAGGAGGGGACTATGATAATCGAGATCTTTTGCCCTTTTTAATTTAATTTTTAATTTTTTTAATTTTTAATTTTGATTGTTATAATTTTACCTTTTATTTTAGATTCATGGGGTACATGTGTCAGTTTATTACATGGATATATTGGGTGATGCTGAGGTTTGAGATGTGAATAATGCTGTCACCCAGGTCGTCCTCAGAGCATACAGCAGTTAGCTTTTCAGCCCTTTCCCTCCTTCTGCTGTTTCCATCTGCTAGTCTTCAGTGTTTGTTGTTGCCATCTGCATGTCCATAAGGACTCAATTTTTATTTAGGTTGGTGCAAAAGTAATTGTGTTTTTTCCCATTTAAAGTAATGCCAAAATAGGTAATGGCTCCCAATTCTAAGTGAGAGCATGGTATTTTATTTTCATTCTGCATATACCTAGCTGGTTACCCCAGCGCCATTTATTAAACAAGAAGCCCTTTCACCATGGCTTACTTTTGTCAACTTTGTTGAAGATCAAATGGCTGTCGGTGGGTGACTTTATTTCTGTGTTCCCTACTCTGTTCCATTGGTCTGTGTGTCTGTTTTGGCTACTGCAGCCTTATAGTAGTTTGAAATTAGATAATGTAATGCCTCTGCAAATAGACATTGCTTTGTCTATTTGGGCTCTTTTTTGGTTTCATATGAATTTTAATTTTTACTAATTCTGAGAAAAATGACATTGGAAGTTTGATAGGAATAGCATTGAAAACGTTGAGAGGCTGAGGCAGGTGAGTTGCATGAGCTCGGAGTTTGAGACCAGCCTGGAAAACATGGTGAAACCCCGTCTCTATTAAAATACAAAAAATTAGCTGGGCGTGGTAGCATGCACCTGTAATTCCAGCCACTTGGGAGACAGACAGGAGAATTGCTTGGACCCGGGAGGCAAAGATTGCAGTGAGTCGAGATCGCACCACTGCACTCCAGCCTGGGTGACAGAGCGACAATCTGTCTTCAAAAAATATTTAGAATTTCTTTTCTTTAGGAATGCTGAAAGTTCGCCTCCAGCCTCTTGTTACTGATAAGATTTTTCTGCTAAGAAGTCTGCTGTTAGCCTGATGTGGTTCACTTTGAACATGATCTGGCCTTTTTCTTTATCTGCCTTTGAAATTTTTTCTTTAGGGTTGATCTTGGACACTTTGGTGATTATATGTCTTGGTGATATTTGTTTTATATAGTATCTCACATGTTTTCTTTGGGTATCGTGTATACAAATGTCTACCTCTCTAGCAAGATTAGGAAAAATTTTCTAATTATTCCTTCAAATATGTTTTGCAGGTTGTTCACTTTTTCTCTTTCTCTCTTAGAAATGCCAATAATTAATAAGTTTGTTTGCTTTATATAACACCATATTTCTTAAAGGCTTTGTTCACTTTATAAACTCTTTTTTTCTTCATTTTTGTCTGACTGGGTTCTTTTAAAAGATTACTCTTCAAGCGTGGAAATTCTCTCTTTGGGTTGGCCCAGTTTGTTGATAAAGGATCCAGTTGTATTTTAAAATTTCTTACGTGAGTTTTTGAATTCCAGAAGCTCTGATTCATTTCTTTTTAAGATGTTTATATCTTCTTTCATTTCCTGGGTTGCTTTAGGAGTTTCTTTTTGTGACTTTTAACCTTGTCTTGGAACTCATTGAGCTTTCTTGCAATTCATTACATGAATTCTTTATCTGTCATTTCTGAGTTTCCATTTTTGTTAGAGGACATTGCTGGAGACCTAGTGTGATCCTTTAGTGGTATCACTACATTCATATTTTTTCATCATGGTAGAATTCTTGCTATGGTTTTTCCTCATCTGGATAACTTCTAATTTTTGTAATTATTTTCGTATGAGTAGAATGATGTCTTTTCCTTTCTTCCCCTGTAACATTTTTTTTTTCCTTTTCCCCTTCTCTAGGGAGTGTGACTGTACAGGTTGCTGGGTAAGGTCTTTTGGCTTTGCTTCTGTGTCCCTATGCACTTCTTTCAGCAGGTTCTATATTGCAGTATGTAGTTTATCCTGTAAGCCCAGAGATGACACTTACAGGTAAGAGCCGGCTGCAGCCAACATGACTAGGTGTATACTGATCCTTGTTTACTGGCAGAAACTCACTGTTGTATCAGGTAATGGGCTGATTCATAGAATGCATATTGGCCTGAGCTCCCTGCTCAGCCCCTGGAGATGGGGCGGGCAGGAACCAAGTAGGCAGGTCCACATACACGTCTCCTAATGGCAGGCAAAGTTTCAGCGCCAAGTGAGAAACCAGTGGACAGCTGCCAGATATGCACAGGTGTGCCTAGGCATGGAGATGTAAAGTTTATTCAGTTCCAAGTTATCTGCATAGGCAAGGGGAGGGAGAAGCCTGTGCTACTAACCCAGAAGAGTGGGCTCTCCAGGGGCCTGGAGATCTGCCTGGGCATGGAGTGCAAAGGGCCCTTCTGTACCACAGTTTCTGCGTAGGAAGGGTGGGGTGGTCCAGGCTGCTGGTCCAGGTGACTGGATTCTCTTCCCTGCCTGAAAACCTGCCTGGGCACTGAGTGGAAAGGCGCACGGCACCATGATCCCTGCACAGGAAATGCTGGGCAGCACAGGCTGCCTACTCAGGAAGGTGACTGCTTTGAATGCCTGGAGTTCTGCCTGGTCATGAAGCAGAGAGGGTATCCCTGTGCCAGGATCCTGTCACAGGAAGGGTAGGGTCCTCCAGGTTTCTAGTCTATGTGACAGGTACTCCAAATGCCTGAAGACCCTCCTGGGTGTGGAGCAGAGAGAGTCCTACTACACAACAATCTGTGCACTGGAAGGGTAGAGTGACTCAGGCTACCGATCCAATGAGAAATCCACTGAGGGGGTGCTCTGAATACCTGAAGATCTAACCGAGAGTGAAGCAGAGACAGTACTCCTGCACTATGATCTATGCTAGCTTCATTTTCCAGATTTTCTCATAAATTTCCTAACCTCATCATTGCTTTAGCTGAATATTCCCAACCACCCACATAAAGAGTCCACAGATACAGGGAGGAGTTTAGCAGCGTATAATTCCAGGACCTTTCAGCTCAGGTCCCTGCTTATACCCAGCTGGGATGCAGCTGGAAGTGTTTCTTGAGGTGTTGCCTTGTGTGGTTATTTAACTTTTCACTTGTTTATGACCTCATGTAGATCATATCCAGAGGCAAATTCCTATAGGAGGGATTAAGGCATTCATATATAAACGTGTGTGCGTGCATATATATGAATGAATATATATTCATGTATATTTGTGTTCACATACATATGAAAGCATTCATGTATGTGTATAATATACACATATATGTGTAATGTATATATGATATATAAAACATATATGTATACGTGTGTGTGTGTATTTACAGTAGTGTGCTCTGAACTCAGTAAACATTCAAAAATATATTGCAGTTTTTATAGTATTTTGAAGAATTCCAGAACACTTATTATTGTAAAATATGGTAGGAATGTGTAATATCCACTAAAAGAATTACTGTTGTGTAATTATTAGAAGGGACGTTGCAGACAGATTGAAAATAGGAAGACAACTTATGGACTTGGAAAGAACGATTAATTTATTAATGTTGTAGGTGGAGGACATTGAAAGGCAAAATTATCATTGTATCCCAGATCTTTCCTGACTGTAATACAAAAAAAATACCCTAGAAGTGAGCTGGTTATTCTCTTGTCCATGAAGCTAACCCAGTGATTTGCAGGACCCTATCACAGCACATTATATGCCGAAGTTTTTAAAGCCTTGATATTTACTAGTATATTAAAGAACTCTGCTTATCTATGGTTATCTGTTGTCAGTTTGATTTTCTTCACCTGATAAATTGACTTAGAGAAATGTGTATTATTTTGCAGAAAAGTGAAGAATAAACTAACAGTACTGCAGAGGAATATTAAATTTCCAGATTTGATAATCATTAAATATTAAGGTTTAAATAACACTACAGAGAAAGATGACTTATAGATTTCCATGAACAGAAGTGCCTTGCATAGGCAGCCTGAAAAAGACAGAAAATAAGTCAAGGTACACATTAATGGGGGAGGAACAAATTGTTATGGCAACAGGTGTGTGATATTAGAAACAAACAAGTACTATGAATAAAAAGGTGATTACTATGAATGAACATATAAGCTCTTTTGGAAAGTCAGCAAAAATTAAGTAAAATAACTGTGCTTTCTCAGCTCAGATGATTCAGAAGTAACTCACTGAGCAAAATTATAGACTAAGAATTATTGGACAACAATATTGGTGAATCTCTCATTCAGATTTCAAATAGGACTCGACTGTATTTCAAAACTGGACTTTTTGAAATAAAAAAGAGAAGTATTGATAAGTATGGAATAAATCTTTTGGGGTTTTTCTAAAGTTGAGTCTCAACCTGAGTGTCAATATGTTGTATATAAGCTGAAACTTCGAATGTTTTCTAGTAACTTTTAAAACTTTTACCTAAATATTTGTCACCACCAGAATTGGAAAAGAAGTAGATTCAGTTGGTTAATAACCAAATCAGCACTCCAGCTCTGAGTGACAGAGCAAGATTCTGTCAAACCAAACCAAACCAAAACACCAAGTTAGCAGTTCAGCGTCACCTTTAGAGTGCGTACAATATGGAGATTAGACAATAGATAGATGGGTAGTTAGATGGATAGCTGAAAGGCACATATGAATAAATATCCTTGATGTTCTCTAGAGATAGAGACTCAAAAAGAGATATCAGGGTCTTCTGCCAAGTTACTTGAATATGAATTCAAGACCTAAGATGAGAGGCTGATATGCTTTTTATTTAACATCCTATTGGGGGACAATTAGACATTTCAAAAGCTTGCTCAAACAGAAGAATTGCAATAGAAATTGGAATCACTTAGGTCCAGCACAATATGGCAATGAGACATCATCAGCTGTGACATTATTTGGTAGTATCGATATAAGGAGGAGTCTATTTGAAAAAAGACAAAAGGACACATATTGGTTTGCTAGGGCTACCAGAAACAAACAAACAAAAACCCACTAGAGACAGGGTAGCTTAAGTAACAGAAATTTGTTTTCTCACAATTGTGGAGGCAAGAAGTACAAAATCCAGGTGTCAGCCTGTTTGGTTTCTTCTTAAATCTCTTTCCTTGGCTTGCAGATGGCTGCCTTCTTGCCATCCTCACTTGGTCTTCCCCCGTTTGTGTCCTAATCTCTTCTTGTAAGAACACCAGTAAACAGTCACACATCCTGATGACCCCATTTAAAATGATGAACCTTTTAAAGGCCCTATCTCCAAATACAGTAACATTCTGAGGCACTGGATGGTAGTAAGGCTTTAAAATACAAATTTTGGAGGAATACAAGTCAGCCCATAACAGGATGGGAGCAAGGAAAATGAGGTTATAGACTGCTTACATTCTCAGATTCACCAAATTGAGGCGAACCGAATACAGAGATCTGCTGAGCGGAACAAAGGACCCACTGAGACCAACCTACACAGGCATTAATCTTGGATGCCTAAATTGCACGGCCCTCGTGTTCATTATATTCCAATGTGAAAAGCCAAAAACAAATACAGTAATCATTAAGGAAAAAGTAACCATGCTCTTGTTGAGCCCACATTGGGGAAGAGTTTGAGAGAAGTTTGTGTGATAGGAAACAGAGGTCACTAATGGAGGAACAGGTCTTCCATAGAGGGATTTTAATAATCCTATGAGATTAGGATCTGTCTAGGACCTATTACATCTTTTTTTTTGCTGAGGTCATCACTGGAAGGAAACAAAATATATTTTCATTAATCCATATTGCTTCATTTGTAACTGTCTGCTGGCCAATAATACATGGACAGAAACTCCCGGGCTGGGAGAGAGCACAGTTTGTAATATAGCTGTGGTGGATTCTGGGAATGGCCGGGGTTGCCACCTATTTTGGGCATTTGTACTGCTTCATTTACTTTCCCTGCATTTTGCCACTACTGAAAGAAGAGCAGCCACCAGAAGAGAATAAGGTAGGGTAGGTAGAGGAGGAGAAGTCACCAGATCCTTCTAAGTATTAATGAGTCTTGCTGCCTTATTGTAACTTGAAAAATATTATAAATAAATTATTTTACAAACCAATTAATTGAAAAGGCTGTGAAGGCTTTTAACTACATCTGTGGCTCTCACCAAGAACCCTGTTGTGAAATGACTTCTAGAAATGGTGCTGAGGATCAATTGATCTTTAAACAGAAACACAAGAAAACAAAACTAGAACATGTTTGCAAAACAGCACTCGAGGAGGTAAGCTTAACCTAAATCGTTAACAGTAAATAAGAGGAATGGAGATGGCTTTAATGTTTACCATCAGCAGCTAATATCATAGCAACAACTAATATCATAGTTCCAACTATAAGGAATACCCACCTTAGCAACCAACAATGGTTAAGTGAAGTAAACCATGGAAGCTGTCACTAAAGAGCACATGGAAGTTGAACAAAGAAGAACAGCCTCTGAGTTCAGTTGTCACAAAGATCCTGCTGAGGGGTGTTGGCTACCAAGCCTGACTCTGGAAGCACTATATGGAGTATCTGGCCAATAGGGCGTTATTATGCTGAGTCAGATCTTTGACATCTCTCCATAGCATAAGTAAGCCTGAAAGAGAAAGGGACTTCTTGACCTGTCTGAACACTGAATACTACTCTTGACTCTTTCTCCACACTCAAGGGAGAGAGTGTAAGACAACTTTATACATTCCTGCAGTGAATCAGTGACAAAGTGGCATTTCTTGGCAGCCATAGACACTTGGTCTCCATTTCCTGGTGGACAGTGTAGCCTTGAAAAGAGTCAAGATCGGGGAATTTACCTGTTTTTTGGTTTCTAGTATTGATATTATACCTTACTATAAAATTGATAATTCAGGTGAAGCCTATGTGGTATGCTGTATCTGATTTGATTTCTTTCCCTGCTTTCCATTATATGCCTTTTTAAAAGCAATAATCTGGCAAATATGTGCCTAAGATTGGGCATGGTGGCTCATGCCTATGATGCTAGCACTTTGGGAGACTCAGGCAGGTGGATCACTTGAGGCCAGGAGTTTGAGACCAGCCTGGCCAACATAGTGAAACACTCTCTCTACCAAAAATGCAAAATTAGCTTGGTGTGGTGGTGCATTCCTGTAATTCCAGGTACTCAGGAGGCTGAGGTAGGAGAATTGCTTGAATCCAGGATGCAGAGGTTGTACTGTGCCAAGATTGTGCTACTGCACTCCAGCCTGAGTGACGAGCAAAACACCATCTCAAAATAAAAAATGTGCATAAGAAAAAATCATTTTGTGTCCTGTAGAAATTTATTTTTCTATAATTATGTCAATGTATAGAAAAATAAGTGGTAAATCATTAACACACCGATACAATAATATGTACCCAATAGATAACCTAAAGAATATTGAGAATTTATTTTAAAACAAGATGATGATGTCTATCTTATTATTTACTATAGTTTTATAGTTATTTATATGTGTTCCCATGAATATTGGTGAGATACAATTTACATAGAAACAATACAATAGAAAGATACAAAGTATACATTAGGTTTTGAGTTTTGGAGTTTGCTTTTATTAGTTTTGTAGTCATTACTACAGGAAAGCACAGTTTCAAAAGGAAAGCATGGTGAAACAAGAGTTATTACTTCACTGCATCTCAGAAAATTTCTTTGCATAAAGTAAAACACTTAACAAGTTTCTGAAGTATTACCTAATGTAGACTTATGTAGTATTTTGAATTGTTTTTATTAAAACTTCTCATGAAATGAAGTCAGTACCCCTCTTACATGTGGACAAACAGGACCACACTGTAGGCCACATTCTTTCCAGACCCCTCTCTGGGACTTCTCCTTTGTAATTGCGATGGTCTAAATGTTTGCATTCTCCTAAAATTCTGTGTGGAAATCCTAACACCCAAGATGATTGTATTTGAGAGCCTTCATGAATGGGATTAGTGCTCTTATAGAGGCCCCAGAGAGACCATCCATCCTTCCACCATGTGAGGACACAGCAAGAAGGCATGTGGGAACAATAAACAGGCCCTCACCAATCAGAATCTACATGGGCTTTGATTTAGGCTTTTCTAGCCTCCAGAACTGTGAGAAATAAATTTCTGTTGTTTATGAGCTGCTCATAAACATTTTGTTATGGCAGCAGTCCAAATGGACAAAGTAACATTTAGGAATATTCTTAACAGAATTATTTTGCATTAATATAGCATTCCCTGGACCAAATACTGTATTAGAGTTTAGGGCTAAGAATTGTTTCTTCACACTTTTCTATTGCTTAAATTTTTAAAATTATGAATATTTTATATCCTCTTGTGTATACAATACATATTCTTCTGAACTTTTGAAAATTATTAAACAGTAGGCCTGACTAATGTAAGCTCCATAGAAGATAAGAATCATTATTCCATTTATTGAGGTATCTTGTACCTAGCTTAGTACCTGGCACAGAGGAAGTGTTCAATAAATATTTGTTGAATGAAATATATGTAGTGACTGGCCAGATGTGGTGACTCACACCTGTAATCCCAGCACTTTCGGAGGTCAAGGTGGGTGGATCACTTGAGGCCAGGAGTTTGAGACTGTCCTGGCCAACATAGTGAAACCCTATCTCTAGTAAAAAAA
Organism: Cheracebus regulus; assembly: GCA_963574635.1. NCBI lineage: Eukaryota > Metazoa > Chordata > Mammalia > Primates > Pitheciidae > Cheracebus > Cheracebus regulus. The sequence continues at coordinate 35,476 of CAUYQU010000836.1, forward strand.
TATATATATATATGTATATATATATATATATATGTATATATATATATATATATACATATATATATATACACACAGACATATGTGTGTGTGTGTGTGTGTGTGTGTGTGTGTGTGTGTATTTATATATAATGTCAGATATGGTGGTGTATGCCTATAGTCTCAACTACTCAGGAATCTGATATGGGAGGATGGCTTGAACCCAGGAGGCAGAGGTTGCAGTGAGCTGAGATCATTCCACTGTACTCCAGCCTGGGTAGGAGAGTGAAACCCATCTCAAAAAAAAAGCAAAAGAAAGAGGGAAAGAAAAAGACAATAAAGAAAGACAAAGACAAAAAAGAAAGAAAGACAGAAAGAAAAGTAACTATATTTTTGTGGTAGACCATACTAATTTTGTTATTTTCAATTTAGACATTGCTTTAAAACTAGATAAATTATCAGTTTGCTGCCTACTACCCAGGTTTTTCATGTCAGCCTCTGTGCCACTGTCTAAATTCAACACCATCTTGAAATGAAAGAGCTCTCTACCCATGTTTGTCTCCTGCATAGAATGGATTGCAATGGTGTCACTTCCTGTTCCATCACATGATTCTTGTATGTTCTGCTTAGATTGTTGATGAATGACCTTTCTCATAAAGCCATTCTCTTGCCATGTTTAATTTCTTTTTATCCTGTGTGGTAGAGACAGTATAACCCCTGCTCAACAGCTTTTTCAAATCAATTATATTTGTATGAGATACATTCTTCCCGGGAAAATAACAGCTGAAATTTCAAAATTGCAAACAAAATCTGACAGCATTAAGAGGAAAATGCTATTCAAGTCTGGATTCATAACTTCTAAGGAATAGTAGCAAGTATAGATGGAATATTCATTTTGAGCTACCTTTCTTAAAATAAGTCCACTAGGTCTAGAATGTAAATATGTTTCATAGCCAGTTTTAAAGGGTTTGGCATGTAATATTTTCTTTTTTTAACTTAGCAGAGTTTTGGATTGACTATGTAAGATAAAAATAGTCACTTTATCTTTCTACAAAATGTGTCATAAGCATTGAAGTATGAAGATTTACTTTGAGTCAGTGGAAACACTGCATTTAAAAAGTGTTGGCAAAGATAACAATGTCTTGAAGTATATAAATGCTTAGTACATTGTGATAAGGTATATTTTTAAAGAAACAGTATTCCAACTTGTTTTGTCTTGTTATGTTCTATTCTTTTATGAGACAAACTAATATATTTGTATTGATATGAGATGATTTATTATAATATGTATTATTTTGTTAAATTCCCTCTATTGGTGTTCATATATACATAAACTGAATTGAAGTGGATTTTATTGTTGAACAATACAAGTCAACTTGCAACTAGTCATGGTGGATAATCTCTAATCTGAATTTGGTTATTTCTGGTTAACAGTTTATATTAGGGTATATTATATTGATTAATTCATTTTCATTCAGAAAACAGTTATTTACTTGGCAATACTATGTGGTATACATTGGAACAGGAATTTGGGAAACTTTGTAAATAAGACAAAAATCAAAGCTATGGTCAAATCACTTGTCCATTGGTAGTTCTGAATTTAATACATTGTATGATATTTCTGAATGAACCTACCCCCAAATCCTTGGCTGTGTCATCAATAAGTATAGTTAGTCCTTCCCCTCAATAACAAAACAAAACCAGACAAAGTCTAAGTTTCATTAAAAATAGATTGTCTTATAATTTATTTCTATGGCTATCTCTCTCATGGAGTGCCTTTTAAATAATTATATCAACCAAGTACTGTTTACAGTTTTTGAGAAAGGATTTATGTTAGTCCTCGTTTTTTTTTTTTTTTTTTTTTTTATCATCACATAAAACACAAAAATACACAAGCTAACTGCATGCTTTTATATCTGCTTAAAGGTGATTTAAATTAGGCAGGTTAAAAGATACAGTTGCGTCCATTCAGATTCTTTTATCCTCAAATAAATCATTGGGTTTAACAATAGCTTTCCTTTTATAAGAAAGAAAAATAAAGCTTGTGTCTAATATCTACAAAAAATTGTTCCATTACAAGTACAGTTGCTGAGCAACTGGAGAGAATGTGAGAAGTCCAAGTTCCAAAGTAGCAAGAAACCCAGATTTTAGTAGTTATGGGATCATTTTCTTTATTTTCAAAATAAAATATATGGAAAAACTTGATTTTATGAGACTTTTAAATATATTTGGTGTTTAATAACAAGTTAGATTCAGAATGATAGTCTTCTGCCCAATGTGATTGCTCTATTATTTACTCAATACATCATGAAAATAGCTGCAAGTATTTTACTTTACTCTTTCTTGGTTTTAGATGTACTTGATGAAACTATGGCTTTACTAAATAAAATTATTGGTTATATAAATCCAAACTAATGTATAATTATAATCTTTTCTCAGATGTGTTCTTTATATTCTAGGCCTATTACTGAAGGATAGGGAATGAAAGAAGACAGAAAAAAATAAGAATAAAAGAAAGCAAGATGTGAATTTTCTATATCCATTGTTATTAAATTGTTGGAGGTTGATTACAGTTATTTTCCAGAGTCACTGGCTATTTGCTAATGCAGGATATCTTTTTCTTGTTTATGTTTTGCCAGCAAAGAAAAACATTCACTGCATAGAGGTTATTAAATGTTAGATGCTATAGTTCTTCCCATGTGGAGCATACTATTTAATTTAAACTTTTTATTTTAAAAACATTTTATTTTTTGTTACTTTTATTAACACAGAAATTTAATGTATATTGAGTTGTTGAGAAATAAGGTACCCTGAATATCTGAGTCTTAGCACTATAAGTAAGATATTGCTGATCCTTCACTATTTTATTATCTCCATTTGGTGATTTGTTACTTACTAAAAACATTATGATCTATAGAAAATCATGGATATTTGCATCACGGAAAAGTTAAACAATGTACTTGCAAAAGACAAATTAATTGAGTGTTTATAACACTAAAGGATATGTTTAGTTTAAAACTTGGTATTTCTAGTCCAGCATTTTTGTTTTTTTTTTTTTTTGAGATGGAATCTCGCTCTGCCTCCCAGGCTGGAGTGCAATGGTGTGGTGCTTGGCTCACTGCAACCTCGATGTCCCGGTTCAAGCAATTCTCCTGCCTCAGGCTCCCATCATGCCTGGCTAATTTTTGTATTTTTAGTAGAGACAGTTTCACCATGCTGTTCAGGTTGGTATTGAACTCCTGACCTTGTGATCCACCTGCCTCGGCCTCCCAAAGTGCTAGGATTACAAGCGTGAGCAACTGTGCCTAGCTGCATTTTAAGTATTTGAATATACTATATTTAAATATGCTATAATGGTGTGGCTCATTGAGTATAGGTATGTAATTTCCTAAAATATTTTATATACTAAAAATAGTCTAATGCCTCAAATATAGTATTTATCCATTCCACAGTAAACAGATAGCAGAAATGTTTCTACTGTTTGACTATTATAATGTTCATATAAACATCTACATACAGATTTTTGTATGGACCTATGTTTTCATTTTTCTTAAGTATATATTTAGGAGTAGAATTGTAGGGTCAATAGTAATTAAATGTTTAATATTTAAGAAGCTGCCAAACAATTGTCAAAAGTGATTGTACTATTTTACATCCTCATTAACAATATATGAGATCTCCAACCTCTCCACATGTTCACCAACGCTTGCTATTGTATAACTTGTATATTATAGCCATCCTAGTGAGTATGAAGTGATATAATAATTTTGACTTGCATTTCTCTTATGACTTGATATTTGAGCATTTTATGTGCTTACCGGTCATTTGCATATCTCTGTAGAGAAATACCTTTTCAGATCTTTTGCCTGCTGTAAAAATTGGGTTGTGTTCTTGTTGATTTGTAAGATTTCTATTTATATATGCATACACATTTTTTTGTTATGAAATGAATTGTCCCAAGTTTCTATGTTGAAGTCCTAATCCCAAGCACATCTCTGGGACAGTGCATTTAAAAAGATAATTAAGGTCAATCAGGTTACCTAGATAGGCTCTAATCCAATATGACTGGTGTTCATATAGAAGAGAGACAGCTACTAGAGATGCTTTGCACAGAGAAAAGGCCTTGTGAGGACACATGAGAGAACAGGCATCTGCAAGCCGAGGAGAGAGGGCTGAGGATGAAACAACAATAACAACAAAACCAACCTTATTGGAATTTAAAAAAAAATAGCTTTAAGGGGTACAAGCACAATTTTTGTTACATGAATATATTGCATAATGGTAATCTGAGCTTTTAATGCATTCACCACCTGAATAATGTACATTATGCCCATTAAGTAATTTCTCATCATACCATCCCTCCCAAATCCTTTCCACCCTTCTGCGTCTCCAGTGTCTATCATTCTACATGCTATGCTCATGTGTATACATTATTTGGCTCCCAGGTATAAGTGAGAATATAAAGTATTTCCAATCATGTGTTGATGGGTCCTTAGATTGATTCCCTATTTTTGTTACTATGAATAGTGCAGCAATAAATATATGAGTCCATGTCTTCTTAATGTAATGATTTATTTTCTTTGAGTAGATACCCAATAGTGGGATCACTGGATCAAATGATAGTTCTATTTTTAATTGAGAAATCGCCATACTATTTTCCATAGAGGTTGCAAGAATTTATATTTCCACCAACAGCATATAAGTGTTCCCTTTTATCCGTGTCCTCACGAACTTCTGTTAGTTTTTGTATTAACAACAGCCATCCTGAGTAGTGTAAGAAGATATCTTACTGTGATTTTAATTGACATTTCTCTGATAGTTATTGTTGTTTGAACATTTTTATATATGTTTGTTGGCCATTTGTGTGTCTTCTCTTGAAAAATGTCTGTTTATGCCTTTTTTCCAGTTTTTAATGAGATTATTTGCTTTTTGTTGTTGTTGAGTTGTTTGTGTTCCTTGTAAATTATGGATATTTTCTCTCATTCTGCAGGTTATCTTTTTACTCTGTTGATTATTTTTTGCTGTGCAGATCTTGATAGTTCAATGAAGTCACCTTAGTCAGTTTTGGATGTTGTTGGTTGTGCTTTTGAGGTGTTGGTCATTAATTATTTGCCTTGAACAATGTGCTAAAGAGTTCTTCATAGATTTTCTTCTAGTATTTTTATAGTTCCAGGTCTGACATTTAAGTCTCCAAGCCATCTTGTATTAATTTTTGTATGTGGTGAGATATGGGTTCAGTTTCATTCATCTGCATTTGGCAATCCAATTTTCCCATTACCATCCGTGAAAAGGGTGTCATTTCCCCAGTTGACTTCATCAAAGACCAGTAGGCTGTCAGTATGTGACTTTATTTCAGGAATCTTGTTTTCATTCCACTGATCTACATCTATTTTTATACCAGTTCCATGCTATTTCTGCTATTATAACCTGGCAGTATAATTTGAAGTCAGGTAATGTGATGCCTCCTGCTTTGTACCTTTTGCTTAAGATTGCTTAGGCTATTTTTGGTTCTTGTTTTTGTTTCCATATGGATTTTAGAATTGTCTTGATCTTGAGGTTCCCAGCCTCCAGAAATGTGAGAATTGAATTGCTGTAGTTCGGCCAAATTATATCTGATAAAGTATATATTAGTCTGCCATTTATTGAGTTGCAAATGTTTTTTCTTATTTTATGGGTTATCTTTTCTTTTTTTCATGTATTATTTGAAGCACAAATGTTGTAAATTTTGAAATATTCCATTTTTTTGGTCACTTGTACTTTTAGTTGCATATCTAAGAAACCACTGCTAACCTGAAGGTTATGAAGATTTACTTCTACATGTATCTAAGAGTTTAATACTTTTAACTCTTATGGTTATGTCTATGTTCCATAATGAGTTAATTTTTATACATTATGTGAAGTGGAAGACCAACTTTGTTCTCTTACATGTGAATATTTACTTGTTCCAGCACAAATTGTTGATACGATTATTTTCCCTCATTTAATTATCTTGACTCTCTCATCAAAATTAATTGACCATAAATGCATGGGATTCTTATTTCAGTTCTATTGATCTGTATATCTATCTTTATGCCAGTATTACATAGTCTTGAATATTGTAGCTTTGCAGATTTTTTGCTGTTGTTACTGTTTTCATTCTTAATTATTTTTTAAAATTTTTGTGGGTATAGAATAGGCATATATATTTATGGGGTTTGAAATACGGAAGTTTGAGTGCTACAAGCTTGTTCTTTCTTATTATTTGGGCTCTTCTGGGTATTTTGAAGTTCCATATGAATTTCAGTATCAGCTTGTCAACTTCTGCAAAAAAAGGACAGGTTGGTTATTGATAGGAATTACTTTGAATCTGTATATTAATTTGAAGAGTATTGCCATTCTAACAATATGGAGAGTTGTGATCAATGAACATGGGTTGTTTTTCTATCCATTTTTAAAATTTCTTTTCTTTTAAAATTTCTTTTAAAATTTCTTTCAATTATTTTTTTCAGTTTTCAGTATATAAATCTTTCATTAAAAATGTAAATTTTTTTAAAATTTCATTTTATGAGACTTGACTTTTTAGTGATGTTAGAAATATAATCAATTTTTAAAATATTTGATCTTGTATTCTGCCACCTTGATGAATTCATTTATTTCTTTGTTCTAATAGTTCTTTAGTGGATTCATAAGGACTTTTTTTAATATGCAAGATGATGTCATATGCAAATAAACATCATTTTACTTACTGTTTTTCTTTGTGGATGCATTCTTTTCTTTTGCCTAGTTGTTCTGGCTAGAACCTCTAGCACGATGTTGAATAGAAGTGAAAAGAGTGGACATCTAATATTGTTTGGCTTTGTCCATACCCAAATCTCTTCTTGAATTTCCATGTATTATTGGAAGGATCCAGTGGGAGATAATTTAATCACAGGGTGGGTCTTTCTTGTGCTGTTCTTGTGATAGTGAATACGTCTCACAAGATCTGATGATTTAATAAAGAGGAGTTCCCCTGTACAAGCTCTCTCTTTGCCTGCTGCCATCATGTAAGATGTAACTTGCTTCTCCTTGCCTTCCATCCTTATTGTGAAGCTTAAACAGCCACATGGAACTGTAAGTCCATTAAACCTCTTTCTCTTGTAAATTGCCTAGTCTCGGATATGTCTTTATCAGCAGCATGAAAATGGACTAATATAGTAAATTGTACCAGAAGTGGTTACTGCTGAAAAGATACCCCAAAATGCAGAAGTGACTTTGGAACCGAGTAACAGGCAGAAATTGGAGCGGTTTGGAGGCTCAGAAGAAGACAGGAAAATGTGAGAAAGTTTGGAACTTCTTAGAGACTTGTTGAATGGCTTTGACCAAAAGCCTGATATTGATACTGAATATAAGGTCCACCCTGAGGGTGGTCTGAGAAAGAAATGAGAAACTTGTTGGGAGCTGGAGCTAAGGTGACTCTTGTTATGTTTTAGTGAAAAGACTCGTGCATTTTGCCTCTGCCCTAGAGATTTGTGGAATTTTAAACTTGAGAGAGATGATTTAGGGTATCTGACAGAAGAAATTTCTAAGCAGCAAAGCATTCAAGAGGTGACTTGGGTGCTGTCAAAGGCACTCAGTTTTAAAATGGAAACAGAGTATAAAATTTTGGAAAGTTTGCAGCCTGATAATGTGATAGAAAAGAAAATCTCATTTTCTGATGAGAAATTCAAACCAGCTGCAGAAATTTGCATAAGTCACAAGGAGCTGGATATTAATCCCCAAGAAAATGGGGAAATTATCTCCAGGGGATCACAGATTCTGAGGCCTAGAAGAAAAAAATGGTTATGTGGTTTGGGTCCAGGGTTCCTCTGCTGTATGCATTCTAGGGACTTGGTTCCTTACATCCCAGCTGCTCCAGCCATCACTAAAAGGGGCCAAGGTACAACTCAGACTGTTGCTTCAGAGGGTGGAAGCCCCAAGCCTTGGCGGTTTTCATGTTGTTTTGAGCCTGCAGGTGCAAAGAAGTCAAGAATTGAGGTTTAGGAGCCCCCACCTAGATTTCAGAGTATGTACAGAAATTCCTGGATACCTAGGCAGAAGTTTGCTGCAGAGGTGGGGCCTTCATGGAGAACCTCTGCTAGTGCAGTGCAGAAGAGAGATGTGGGTTTGGTGCCCCCACACAGAGTCCCTGTTGGGACACTGCTTAGTAGAGCTGTGAGATGAGGGCCACCATCGTCTAAACCCTAGAATGCTAGATACACTACACCAACATCTTGCATTGTACACCTGGAAAAGCTACAGACACTCAACACCAGCTCATGAAAGAGCCAGGAGGGAAGCTATACCCTCAAAGCCACAGCGGCAGAGCTGCCCAAGACCATGGGAACCCACCTCTTGCATCAGCGTAACCAGGATGTGAGACATGGAGTCAAGGGAGATCATTTTGAAGCTTTAAGATTTTAGTGTCCTGCTGGATTTCAGACCTGAATGGGGCTTTTATTTATCCAATTCCTTTACCCTCATTCTATCTAGAAAGTAACTAACCTGCTTTTGATTTTACAGGCTCATAGATGGAAGGGACTTGCCTTGTCCCAGATGAGACTTAGGACTATAGAATTTTGAGTTAATGCTGAAATTAGTTAAGACTTGGAAGGACTGTAGAAAAGGCATGGTTGGTTTTGAAATGTGAGGACATAAGATTTGGGAGGTGTGAGGGAAAGAATTATATGATTTGGCTGTGTCCCCACCAAAATCTCTTCTTAAATTCCCACATGTTGTGGGAGAAACCCAGTGGGAAGTAATTGAATCATGGGGGTGGGTCTTTCTCATGCTGTTCTCATGATAGTGAATAAGACTCATGAGATCTGATGATTTGATAAAGAGGAGTTCCCCTGCACAAGCTCTCTCTTTGCCTATTGCAAAGCATGACATGTAAGATGTGACTTGGTCCTTCAGCCATGATTGTGAGGCTTCCCCAGACATGTGGAACTGTAAGTCCATTAAATTTCTTTCTTTTGTAAATTGTCCAGTCTCAGGTATGTCTTTATCAGCAGTGTGAAAACAGACTAATAGAACATTCTTGTGGTGTTCCTGATCTTGGGGGAAAGCATTCAGTTTTTTATCATTATGTATGATATTAGCTTTGTTTTATTCATAGTTTTATTCATGGATGCCTTTCACCAATTTGAGGAAGTTTCCTTCTACTTCTGGTATTTTGAGCATGTTTCTCATGAAAGGATGCTTTATTTTGTAAAATACCTTTTCTATGTCTATTAATAGGATTATATAATTTGATTTATAAAGTATGTTAATATGCTATATTACATTTATTCATTTTTGGAATTGATTTAATTTTTAAAGCATGTATTTCATGATTCCCTTATTAAGATGGCTTAAGAAGTAATCAAAAAGGTATACTTCTACTGTAATATCTCTGATTGGGCTAACGGATTGTGATTGGTATTTCCAAAATTAATATTAGAATTAGTTCCATAATCTCATACCTTTGATACAAATGAATTATTTAATATGTGAATATTTTTACCTACATTTAAAAAATATTGCAATGGGTATTTTCAAATATAGATGAGATACTTTTAAAAAAAACTTTGAAGTTTTAATTATCAGTCTATATCCACAAATATTAGATTAATATATGTTCTAAAATACCTCATATATATTGATTTTTATCATGTTCAAAATGAATTTTCAATTGTTCAGGAGCCAATTTTACTGGGAGGTATAATGTTAATGCCTTCTTCCTCTCTGGCTTTTACTGTTACATTAAACAGTAATGATTGCTTCTCTACTTCGTACAAACACATGCCAACTGTTGAGGATACAGTGTAAACAAAACCAGTATGATTTCTGATTTCATGAAGTTTACATTATAGCTTGGCAACAAACATTAAACAAATGGCACAAAAATAAATGTCTAAGTACTGATTGTGATAATTGGTACGAATAAAATATAAGATAGAAAACCAAATTAAATCTTATAAAATAGAGGAGAGGAAGTGAAAATTGCATATCATTCAAAATTACCCTACAAAATCTCTTAAGTGGTCTGTAAAATATGATGTACATGACTTCTATATATAATGCTTTACAGAAATCTTATGACATGGACACTAACTTAAGTCATGGACAGTGACTAAAGAAGGAATAGAAGGAAATTTATATAAGAAGGTCAGAACATTTTGACTAAATAACTCTAAAATCCATAGAGTAAAAAGAATAGGGTTGAAGAATTCTAAAATATTCGTGCTTCCCAGAAGGACTTACTTTTTGAAAATTTAATACTAAGATTAATTTATATTAATATATTTAATAGATTTGTATATTATTAAAACTAAAGATGTTACACGTATCTAATTTGCCTTAGATTCTAAATTGACTAGTTATAATAAGAGAAGTTCAAATTCTGGCTGTGTCATTTTGGCAAGTAGTTAATCCTTATGTTTTTCACTTTTGCTTGTAAAATGGGAATAATTGGATATTTTGTGTCATAGTTTATTTGCTAGGATCAAAATGAGATGAGCCAAGTAACTATTTACTGTAGCACTGGCACATATTAGGACTCAAACCATATTAGCTACTTCTGCTACTAATTACTCTGGGGATCCTTTTTGCTGTCAAGATTGGAAAATTAAGAAAAGGTCAAATCAAGTGGTTGCTTGCTACTCATTAACAAATCCAGTATTGGCCAAAATGAGATTAAAAGAATGACATGTATTGAGTAGATTTTTATCCTTTTTTTTTTTTTTTTTTTTTTTTTTATCTTCTCTACTGTCTTAGATAATGGCGAGAAAAAGAATATGTCTCCTAGGATTCCTTAGTTGTTCCAAGGAAATAACCATTTTTCTCTGGTTTTGTTAGTTTGTTTAATGTAGCACACCCAAATATGAATTTTTGATTGATGTCCATTATTGCCTTGAACAGTTTGGGATAAAGCATAGACCTTTAGCACTATTTATGCTATCTTATTAACTACTAATACCTAGTAAGTCTTTTCTTGTTTTAGAAGTAAGATTTCATGTTAACATTTCAGGAGTTAAGTGGATTAGCTTTAGTCTATTTTGTGAAGTCTCTATTGTGCTATTTAAGAAAATCTTTGTTAATTTTCCTTAGGCATTTTGTTACAAAAGCATAATCAACTTGCTATAAAATAGAGACTAATGCCTGGAGGAGACTATTGGAGACCTCAATGAATTATTTCATCGAAATTTGCCATCTTAGATTACACTCACAATTTGAAAACTGATGACAATATTAATTAAATCATAAATATAGAAGAAAAATTCTGCTTCAATTATGTATGCATTTTATGTGTAAGCACATTTTAGCCTAAATTATTCATAAGGTTCCCTATTTCTCTATTAATCTATATAGGGCCTGAATTATTCTATAATTTTTAAAGAGATTAAGCTAACTTACTTCTTGACTATGTGCTAGTGTCTTTTCTGCCTCTGTAGCAGCAGCTACTATTAACTGTTGTGGAAACTTACAGTATAAAACAATTGTTTGATGATGACTATACAAGTGTTCACTTTCTTCTTGGATGATGAATCAGTAATTAGGCCCTTTCTATATTATCACTAATCTTTTGTCACTAGTTGGGCTCCTCCCAAAGCCCATTTTAACATGGAGTTTAGCATATAGGATGTTTGCTAAGAACTGCCCTTAGGACCCAGTACCTATGAAAGGGAGGAAAAGAAGTGAGCCAAGGGAAAAGTCCAACTGCTCCACAGTCCCCATTGCTGCCTCAGTCAACACGACAGGGAGATCTGGAGCTAGAATGGCACTTAGTTGTCTTGTGTTGGGCAAGAAGGGCAGGTCTTTTTATTTCTGTGTAAGTCAGTTACCCAAGGCATCACCTCAAGCAGGTGGTTCTCTACTCCTGAGCCTAATCCCTGAAGAGACTGACAGCTGGAGGATGTCTGATGACAGGACACCCAGCAGTTGGGAAAACAAGTCTTTCTTGAAGAGAAACCTAGAAGTGTAAAGATTTAAATGATCCTGCAAATTCTGATGGAAAATACAATTATCTTTAATTTACAGAGAGGAAAACAGAGATTGCCCAAATGCACAGATAATAATGACCTGAAATGGGATTTAAAACTAGGATGTCTGAACCCACAGTGCTGTTATTTCCTTTGTTCTTCTACACTTTTTCAGGTTGTTGTGTGTTGACAGAATATTCAGAAAGACATTTGTCTTTTTCAAGCTAGGTATATCCAAATATTTTTTCACTGATATGACTATGACTAATTTATGTAGTACTTTTAATCTATAGTATAGTTTATAGGGCATTTTCTCAGATACAATATAATCAGATAAGATTATTAGGTACTTACAGCCTTCTGGTAAACAAGGCAGGATAAGCATCATTGTCCCCATTTATAGATTAGGGAACCAGCAAAAAGTGATTAGGTGTCCTGATATAGTCACAAGATAATAAGTGAAAAAACTTGAAATTGAGATTGAGTATTCTAAATCCAGCGTATAAATAAATATAAATACTTACTGGAAATGTGCTTGCATATTGCAGTGTTTGAGCTTTTAAGGGATTTGAAATTTTATTAGCTCACATCCTAGCACTTTATGATGTGCTACTTGAATTGAATAACAGTCTGTCTCTTACATCAGCATTTTTACCACCCAACTTTTTTTCTCCATGAATACCATAATAGCCAGCCTTTGATGTTTTCAGCTTCTGCATCTAGTTAACAAAAATGTATACAGAACTTGCACAGTGAAGTGAAAAAAAACACCAATAACTCTATTGAATAGAACTTACATTTGTTAGTAAAATGTTCTGCTTCTTGCTCATACAGTGTACTCAGCCATGTCCAAGTTAAAGCATAAGAATGATAGCCCCATTTTATCAGATATAGCATTCACTGTATGCAAATTTTAATTTCTGTTAAATTATTTTTTTTCTGTTTTGCTTTGTCCTTGCACACACTTTTCTTTCGTAATTTGCTTGACATGTTGCTATGCTAATAGCTTCAGCAAGTCTTCTATGAATTTGTAGTTTGCAAGTATAAATAAATTGTGGAAATACTAGAAGTAGAAATGAGCAGAACAGCCTTGAATGAGAAATATATTTATTTATTTTCCTTGTTTTCTTTTGCATGTAATTTTAAAATACTGGTTTTATATTTTGTTTTCTTTTTAGTTTGAATATAGGTAATTAGTAAAATTTAAAATATCCACATAAAGATACCTTGTATTTAAAATAAATCAAGAAGAGTTACATTCTCTTATAATCTTAAAGTTAAAAATAATAGTTTGCTTATCATTATTATTTCCACTGTGTGTGTGTGTGTGTGTGCACACATGTGTGAGTCAGGGCAGCAGTAAAATACACCTCTAGTACAAAGCCCAAATTAAGTTACTATGTAGTATCTTTTCATTCATAAAATGTTATATTTTGTTTGCTAAAGATACTTGGCATTTGAATTTTTATATTGGTATATTATCCTTAAAAATATAATTTACTTGAAATTCTGCAGTGTTTTCAGAATTCTGGAAATTAATCAATGGCAAATGAATAATTTGATATTTCAAGTCTCTTAACTATTAAAACATATCTGCACACAATTTAAAATTCCAACAAACAGGTAACATTTGCCATGAACAAATTCACTATGAGGAGTTAACACATAGGAAATAATAAAATATGAATTCATTTTTCACAATATAAAAATTAGTCTAAAAGCATATTCAGACAAGTCCTCCCTATATCCGATTAAACACTTCTGCACATCATGTCACATGGTAATTCAGTTTCACTAGTGAGATATGCACAGATGCAAATGATCAAATGAAGCAAAGAGGAAAAGAAGGCAGAACTGTAAACTCCATTTTATCATGGACCTTGAACTACAATTTAAAGAATTTTAGAATATTCCGCTTTATGAAAATATGTGGAACAGATATTGCATTGAATATATATTGCATCATAGATATGATAAAATGCCACCAAAAAATCAATAGAGCAACTACTTTTTTAAAAGAAGCGTAACAAACTGTTTGAACATGCTGAAATTCCCGTCCTTCCAGGAACCTGGCCACTAATTTTAATACCTTTATCATTATACATTTTGATTTGGTAAATTATTTCCCCATAGAGAAAAAGTGCCTTGGATTGTTTAACAGATGATGATGAAAAAACTAGGATTTGCTTTAGAGAAACCTTTCAAAAGCAACTTTCCAAAATTATATTTATCCATATTTTCAATTTAAAAAAGTGTGTGTGTGTGTGTGTGTGTGTGTGTGTGTGTGTGTATGTATGTGGTGGTGGTGATGTATGTGTGTGTTTATATTCATCTGTGTTTATGTAATTTTTCCAGACTTTGAAATCTTCACCTTGCATTTTGTGAATTCTGGACATAGGTATAGGCAAGGACTTCATGACTAAAACACCAAAAGCAATGGCAACAAAAGCAAAAACAGACAAAATGGGATCTAATTAAACTTAACAGCTTCTGCACAGCAAAACAACTATCATTAGAGTGAACAGACAACCAACAGAATGGGAAAAATTTTCTGCAAGCTACCCATCTGACAAAGGGCTAATATCCAGAATCTAAAAAGAATTGAAACAAATTTATGAGAACAAAACATCATCAAAAAGTGGGTGAAGGATATAAACAGACACTTTTCAAAAGAAGACATTTATGCAGCCAACAAACATAGGAAAAAATGCTCATCATCACTGGTCATTAGAGAAATGCAAATCAAAACCACTTTGAGATACCATCTCATGCCAGTTAGAAAGGTGATCATTAAAAAACCTAGAGACAACAGATGCTGGAGAGGATATGGAGAAAGAGGAATGCTTTTACACTGTTGGTGAGAGCGTAAATTAGTTCAACCACTGTGGAAGACAGTGTGGTGATTCCTCAAGGACCTAGAAATAGAAATAGCATTTGACCCAGCAATTTCATTACTGGGTATATACCCAAAGGATTATAAATCACTCTATTATAAAAACACATGTACACGTATGTTCATGGTGGCACTGTTTACAATATAGCAAAGACTTGGAACCAACCCAAATGCCCATCAATGATGGACTAGATAAGGAAAATGTGGTACATATGCACCATAGAATACTATGGAGCCATAAAAAAGGATGAGTTCATGTCCTTTAAAGGGACATGGATGAAGCTGGAAACCACTATTCTCAGCAAACTGACACAAAAACAAAAAAAAACAAACACCACATGTTCTCACCCATAAGTGGGTGTTGAACTATGAGAACACATGGACACAGGAAGGGGAATATGACGTACTGAGGCCTGTTGTGGGGTGGGAGAGCTAGCAAAGGGTGGGGAGGTTGTGGAGGGATAACATTAGGAGAAATATCTAATGTAGACAACGGGGGGATGGATGCAGCAAACCTCCATAGCATGTGTATACCTATGAAACAATCCTACATGATCTGTACATGTACCCCAGAACTTGGCATATTAAAAAAACTAAAGTTGGACACATGAAAAAAATAAAACCACATTTAAAAGTATAATTCATAGAACCACAGCATTCTGTAAACATTTTTTCATGTTTATGTTCAATTATGTAAACTATTTGTTTTGTCTTAATTGCATTAGTACCAGTAATTCGGAAAAGCCAAATTAGTAATATAAATTTTGTGTAGAAATCAATTGAAAAAGAAAACACTGAGGAAACCTTTACTGTAAACCTGAGGCACGCAGAAAACCAAAATAGGCAACATAATATCCAGTCAGATATAGGAACAGTATTGGGGATGTATATGCAGGCTACATATGATTTGGAGACACACTGGACCTATTTTTCTTTTGGTTGTTGGAACACAGTAGCAGATTTTACTAAAAGGAACCATGCTATGTAAAACTAACAGAAAAACATTGACAATGAAACTTTTGTACAGAGTACTAAGATGTGAACTAATACAATACAGGCCAGAATCTAAGGCACTATGTCCCTGGAAATATCAATATGTTGAGATTTTACCAATTTCACTTTGTAGTAGCACAGTACAAAGCTTTGTTGAGTACTGACTTTTCTACAGTGACCAAATGTTTATAAAGCTGCTAGAATTTGGGGGCAAGCCTTTCTAATAACTTGGTTTATACAGATTTTTTTTCTCATGGCTTCATATTTAAGAAGGTAGCCTAATATAGAATTTTCCAAAAAACTCACTGAGAAATAGATTGTTTTTTTTTTTTACTACATAGTAATTATTTGATGGTAAATAGATATTTAAGCAGCATTAACATAGTTGACATTTCTTGAATTTCTCTACTAAATTTATAAAGTTGTGGTATTATTTGTATCTGTATTCCTACCCACATTTCATATTCTATTGTAACCCCAGTGTTGGAGGTGGGGCCTCATGGGAGGTGTCAGATGATGGGGACGGATCCTGTGTGAATGGTTTAGCGTCATCCCTTTGGTGCTGTTCTCGTGATAATAATAGAATTCTCATGAGATCTGGTTGTTTAAAAGTGTGTGGCACCTCTCCGCTTTGTCAGTCCTGTTCCTGCCATGGAAGATGCCTGCTCCTGCTTTGCCTTCCATCATGAGTAAAAGCTCCCTGTGGCCTCCCCAGAAGCATATGTTACCATGCTACCTGTACAGCCTACAGAACTCTGAGCCAATTAAACCTCTTTTCTTTATAAATTACCCAGTCTCAGGTATTTCTTTATAGCAATGCGAGAATGAACTACCAGAAAATTGGTACGGAAGAGTGGGACATTGCTATAAAAATACCTGAAAACGTGGAAGTGACTTTTGAGCTGGGTAATGGACAGAGGTTGGAACAGGTTTAAACAGAAACACTTGCTCCCTTCTTTACCCTTCAAAGAGAGTGGAGAAAGTTTGATTACATTAAAAAAAAAAGTGATGTTTCTCATTTTACAAGTGAGGAAAAGCCTGTTTTCCCCCTGGTGAGCTATCAGACAGCTTGAGCAAATGAACCACAAATCACTAAAGTCAAGCCTAGCTAGGCCTGGAGGAGATTCAGGCAATGACACGGAGTTCTGACTTCCCAAAGGGCTCCGTGGTTGTCAGCTGACTTCAGAAGCTTATGGTAGAACTTCTGCTGCTACTCAGAGCCTTCTGTGTTCAATCCCGGGCAGGGAGCCGATTATCTGGAAGGAAGATAAGAATATCAGACACTGTTTAAACTAATTGATTTATTCATGGGTTAATTATTCAGATTGAGAGTTATCGATAGCTTTATTTCTGGCAGCCTCTTTTTGGTCATTATATTTTTAACACATTAAACAGAAGAAGAACAGCTGGGGAGGGGATTGGTGAGGATTTTAGAAGCACTGAACATGAGTTTAAATTGAACATGGTTAAAATTCACTGAAATAATAAAAATAATGCTAATAAATGATGCATGTATTTAAATGATCGGTGATATTCATGCTCCTGAAGCATAGGGATGTCAAAGTCAAATAATGTACAGACTAGGTAAACAAAAATAAGTGAGACAATTTAAGCTAGGTACAGAGAAATAGTTCTCTGTGACACACACATCCACTCCTGGGGCAGAGAAGGAGAGAGAGAGTGAGCAAATATAACACTGTGTGAGAGCAGACAGACCCAGAATGTGAAGATAAGAAGGAAGATGATAAACCCAAGAGCCCTGCTTATTGCATAGGAGCTGGTCCATTCTCAGATATTTTTATGATGTAAAAATGCCAGATCTTTTTTCTTCTCCAGAAAAGCTACAAATATGGAATTTTATGAGAAGTCATATAAAAATATTGGACTGGTTTAAAAAGAAAACAACCCTTTTGGGCCAAATAAAATATTCAGCAGGGTTGATCTAACCCATGCACAGACATTTGTAACTTCTGCCCACCAATGAGCTGCATAACTGTTAGAGGAACACATAGCCAGGGATGAGCACTGGGGTTGGGAACCAGGGAGAAGGCTAGAGAAAATTAGCTCAGAGGAGTGATTCAAAAAGTAAGCTGGATCTTGATTTAAATGTAATCTTTTCACTTGAATATAATATTTAGTTATACATTATGAATATAATTTTTGTCAAAGCTGTTAAATGCATATAAAAGATTAAAGCACTTTCTATATTTGTAGATACATGCTTTTGGAAGAATTTACTGTCATCAAAGTAGATATGACTTAAAACCAGACTTGTTCTTTCTCTCAAATGTTTGGAGTTTTCCCTTTTTGTGTTTGTTTGTTTGTTTCTTTCTTCTTCTTCTTCTTGTTTTATAAAGACCAAAAAAAAAAAATGCAGCTGCTTCTTTTCCTAAAAAAATCCTTGCAGTTTTTCTCATTGCAAGATCCTAATTAAAATGTTCCATTTGGAGGATTTTTTGCCTACCCAAATTCTTGTTAAGCAAATAGTTTATATTTCTTGCTGGAACATAAGGCTGCAGTATTCCTAGAGGGCAAATTTATGAAAGACCACTGGGCCCAAATATATAGCAACATAAATTAAAATTAGAGTTTTACAGAAACTTTAAATAACTATGAATGCATTGGTCAATAGATTTCATATATATCACTTTGGAATAATGAAATTGTATTTCAACATCATCTTTAACCAAGAGTACGCTCATTAGTAGGTACAAGAAGAATTTCATTCTTTTATGCCCTTGTTCCTCTTTAGTATAAGGAAAGAAAAATTAAAATTCTCTGTAACATAAGTTATTCTTTATGTAATATTACTTTAGAACATGGCTTTTGGGTTTTATTTCAATCTCAGAGGAATCCAGGGTAAATTCAGGTGATTTCTATAAAATAAAATTGAAATCTAGATATTTTATTTTAAAATTTTTCAATTCTTAGTATTTTCTATGAGACAAATGGGTTAGTTCCTCCATTTTTAACATCTCCTAGTATTCTTGGGAATCAAGATTAAAAGGGAGTAATCACCATACTAACTTAAGTGTGTATTATGTAAGGGAAATTGAGTTTCATAAACTAATTTATTGCTTACACTTTATTAGGATCATAATTGAGTGGTAATTTTATTTAATTATGTGTCATTTGTAATATCTGTTACATTAAAATTATTACTGGAAAAAAGTGCATATATAGAATTTAACATGTTAACTTATTAAATATTAGTAGATATAAGGAATTATTTTTGTCATAGCTTATAGAAAGAAGACATCCTAAATGTATGTTTACTTGATTGCCCTTGCTAACAATAGAATGCTACTGATAATTCATTTTCTTTCCCCAAATTTCTGATATTCTGATTTTGATTGTAAATTTAAGCACTACATTGACATATAATCAAATAAAGCAAGTTCTTAAGCTATGCAAAATATATCACATTCCAAATATATGAGAGGATATGACTGGTTACTTTGTGAATTTTTGAGTTATACACATCCATGTATAGGTATTTACAAGATTTTATATATCATGCATGCATCAATATAAGTGAGTTGACTTATAACCAACAATTAATATAATAAAGTTAGTTTATTTTATTAACCAGGAGCTTAAACTGACTAGATAAATCAATAAGTTAGGAGATAATTCATTAAGTGAACCACCTAGTGATTATTTGTGCTGTGGTGGCCTTTAGTTCTGCAACTGGAAGAGCTGACATTCATTATGGCTGTACTTTGGTCACTTATGGGACCCAATGGCCATACTGTTCCTCCAGACAGATAAATGGAGGTTACTGGAAATCATTTATTTTATGACATATGTAATTCATCATGAAAATAAGACTTTTTATTAGTTTTTCAGAGAAATTTTATTTGAAGCAATAATTAAGGAAATAAAAGCCATATTTTAAATCTGTCCACTGCAATTCTCATTGTTTAATTTTACTTCACAGCTTTGATTTAAATACACTCGCCTCTTTTCAATTTCAAGAAAGGACCAAGTTTTTGTTTGTTTTTTTTTTATATTTGGCTTGCTTTCATGTTGTCCATTGTAGTATTTTCCAGAAAAACAGAATCAATAGGATATGTATGGATAGGTATAAAAGGAGAATGATTCTAGGAATTGGCACACATTATGGAGGCTGATAAGTCTCATGAAACACTATCTGTAAGCTGGGGACTCAGGAAGTCTGGCGGTATAATTCAGTTTGCATGTTAAGGCCTGAGAACCAGAGGAGACAGAGTAATTCCATGTCCAAGGCCTAATAAGGTCTGATAACTTGGGGGAAGGCATGGTGCTGTTGTAAGTCCTAGGGTCCAAAGGCCCAAGAAATAGGAGCTCCCATGTCCAAGTTAAGAAGATGGACATGTCAGCTAAGGAAAGGGAGAGAATTTGCCCTTTCTCTGCCTTTTTGTTCTATCTAGGCCCTGCATGGAATGTATGATTCCCATCCACATTGGTGAGGGTGGATATTCTTAGTGTACTGATGTGAATGCCAGTCTGTTCCAGAAATACCCACACAGATGTACCTAGAAATAATGTTTTGCCAGCTACCTGGGCATCCCTTAACCCAGTCAAGTTGACATATAGAATTAATTTAATCATCACACCCGGTATACTTTCCTCCCTGTTCCCCAAACATTCCTGTGGCTGACCCCTAAAATTTTATCTGTTTGTTACTTTCTTAAACATCTTTTGACATCTCTTTAATCTTTCATGTCACATACTGCTCTTTTCTTACAAAACTCTATTATTACTTACTTATTTCTTACAAAATCCTATTATTACTTACTTTGTTGTAATCTGTGTTTCCATCCAGAAAGTAACCTTGTTAACAACAAAGACAATGTGTGTATATTCAGCACCTAGGACAGGTCACAATAGAGCTAAATGGTTACGCATCAGTAAGAGCTAGAACACCTGTTTTGAATTTTGGCTCTGTTATGTACAAGACTTCAGACAAGTTTCTTTTTTCTTTTCTTTTTTTTGTGTGTCATCTGTAAAATGGGCATAGTAATAGAATAGGGATTATACGGATCAATATACTCAAATTACTTGGCACATAGTGAGGCCTCATTAAATGTTGGCAAGCTAGCTGCTACAGTGTCTGGTACATAAGTAATCAGTAACCATTTCCTGAGTGAATGAATACCATATGAAACTTTAGTGCCAGAAATGCTTGGATTTGAATACCAATTCCATCTCTTAGGACCTTGGAAAAATTACTTGCATTTCAGTTTTCTCAGTATATAAAATACTGTTGACTTTCTTAGGGTTTTTGTAAGAATAAAATCAGATGGTCCTTATGGCATTTTTTATGGTTTATAAAAAAGAAAAAGAAATCATTTTATTTTGTACTTAGAGTCAGAAGTCCTAGATATAATTTCCATTCTAGGAGTATGGTGTTCAAATAACCCTGCCTGAGACCACTTTTACCTATTGTTAGAAGAATTATCCTTGATAATTCTAGTTGTTAAAACTCTTTGGTTATAAATAACAAAACCAATTCTAACCAACTTTAGCCTTAATTAAGAAGTTAATAAAAGCACTTTTATTATAACTAACAGATTGAATAAGAATCATTCATGATATGTTCATAGCCTATTATTTATTTATTTTCTACTGTTCGTTTTAATCTTTATGAATTCAATCTTCCTCTTGCTTAGAAGAAAACCCTGGAAGATGTCATCACTTTTCTTCTCACTCACTTTGGTTTTCCTCACCTGATAGAATAGTCTTATAGTAACTTTAAGTCATAAACATAATTTCAGTTCTGTAATTAGAATGTACTAGTATATTAGTTTTCTATTTGTACTGTAACAAATTATCACAAACTTGGCTTAAAACAAAACAAATGTATTGTCTTACAGTTCTATAGGTCAGAATTCCAACATGGGTCTCAGTGGGTTAAGATCTAGGTGGTGTTGGCAGGAATGTGTTCCTTTCCGAAAGCAAGGGAGAGTGTCCGTTTTCTTGCCTTTATGCCACATTAGTTGGCTTATGGTCTCTCCTTCCATCTTCAAAACAAACAATACCAGAGCAAGTCTGTTTCACATCCCTTCTCTCTAAACCTTTTTGCTGTCTGTTCATCTTCTATTCTTAAAGATTCAGGTCATTAGATTGGACCCACTAGGATAATCCATGGTAATTTCCTCATCTCAGTGCCACCTGCTTAATAGCTTTAATTGAATATGCAACTTTATTTCTCTCTTGTCATGTAATAAGAACACAGTTTCATTTCAGGAGTCATTGTATAGCCTACTATAACTGGCCAAACATTTTGAAGTCCAGCCTTACAGATTTACTAGAGATTAAGCTTCACTGGACATGAACCAAGAGCCTACTTTTTTACCTTCCAATTGTAGCAAACATATTTTATATTCCAAAGCTTTTCATATGGTCCCTCTTCCAAGGCATAGGACACAAAGTTACCATTACCTGGCTGGGTGCTGTGCTCATGCCTGTAATCTCAGTATTTTGGGAGGCTGAGGCAAGAGGATTGCTTGAGGTCAGGCGTTTGAGATGAGCCTGGGAATCATAGGGAGATCCTGTCTCTACAAAAAAAAAAAAAAGTAAAAATTAGCCAGGCATGGTGGCTCACACCTGTAGTCCCAGGTACTTGGGAGGTTGAGGCCAAAGGTTCACTTGAGCCCAGAAGTGAACTGCTGTCCAGTCTTTGTGACAGAGAAAGACCTTGTCTTTAAACCAACCAAACAAAACAAAACCAAACAAAGAATCTCCCCGCAAAAGATGAATTAGTCTTATAACACAGCAGTGGCTCTCTACAAAGAAAGCTATTCTCCAATTCCTTCCTCAAGTGTTTTCTTGCACTCGTCCTCATCAATATCAGTATTATTGGTCATACAAAGGTGTCTGAGAGGGAACAGGCTTTCAGATTATTTTCTCATAAATTTAATTTCTTAGCATCATAGAGATATTCCTCTCACATTAATTGAGGCAAAAAGATTGTATATAGTATTCTGATACATAAGATTAAGTTGCTGTATCATGGAATAGAGGCTAGGCCTTTAGAAAGACTGAAACATAATAATAACAATAGTAATAATAATAAATGAGTAAGCCAAACTACATTCACTCTTCATTTCTTATCTCTGTATATTCCCACAAATCAGCTTAATTAGTGTCTCTTCTTTGAACAGATGTTTTCTGGTCCCTGATCTCTTGGGTAAACATGGTTATACACATAACTTCTGAATTGACATGTTATAAATCTACCCTTACTTGTCTCTCAGTCTCAAATCAAAATTCCAGAGTGCAAAACTCTGACTTGCCTAGCTGGAGCTACATGTATATATGGGTCCAAGCAATTGATCTGTGGGATGAGCTATATGATGTAGACTAAAATGCTAGATAAGGGAGGATCACTGTGGTTTGGGAAAACACTCCACAAACTGTTTATCATAATATTTTGTGAATCTTGTAATAACAAGAAAAGAAAAACATTATCATACTCAAATTTTAATGAGAGCCTATTATGATCAGGCCCTGAGTTACATATTGAACTAATAATTATCTCAACTATACAAAGAGGTTCTGGTATTACCTCTGTTTTAAAGAAATAACTGAGGCTTAGAGAAGTGAACTAATTTATTCAAAATCACACTGAATGCAAGGGGCTGGGACCTAAATCCACATTTCTCTGCTTCTGAAGTCCAACAAAAAAGACTATGTAATTTGACATGTTTCAAAATCTAATGTATATTAGCATTTATACTTCTATTCATGCCTACACCTATGACTGTGTTTCCACATCTACATCTCTCTACATCCACCCATTCTACCCCTCTTCCCTCACTTTCTCCCATTCTCAGAAATAGACAGTATTAACTTTACTGCCTGTTTAATTTTTAAAAGTTAATACTATTTCTGAGAATAAAATCATTTATTATATAAGTTCTACTTTTTTGTCTATATTTTTAAATGATTATATCTGTATAATATAACTGGTTGTTTAATAAAAAATGAGAAATGTCAAGTTTATTTACTTAGTCTGCTAGGTCTCTGGAGAGTAACAGCTTTTCTTGATTTCAATTCATTGAACATCTCAGATGAAATGGACAAATTTCTGAAGGACACATACTACAAATACTGACTCATAAAGAGAAAGAAAATCTTAATAGCCCTATTCCAGTTAAGCATAACAATTTTGTAGTTAAAAACCATTCCACAAAGGAAACGCTAGGCTTAGATGTCTTCACTAGCAAATTGTATCATACATATAAGGAAGAAATAATATCAGTTCTACAGAAAAAGTCTTGGAAAATAAAGGAAGAGGAAAACTTTGCCCCCTTATATTATGAAGCCAGTGTTACCCTGATTAAAAATAAAGCTAGACAAATAAAAAACTAGCAGAAAAGAAAACTATACCTTTTTATTTATTGTAAACCTGTACATAAATATCCTTAACAAAATACTGTCAAATTCAATCCAGCTATATATGAAAAGATGTGGCATGATAAAAGTAGAATTTATTCCCAAATACAAGTTTAACACTTGAAAATCAATTAAATTTACAATATTTATTGAGAGAGAAAATGATGAAATAATCATCTAAACAGAAGAGCAAAAGAGATCTGCCAAAATTTAATGATCATTTATCATATTGAATATCACACCAAAATTGAAAAAGAGTACTTCCTTACTCTGAATATGGGCATCTGCATAAGCCTGGAGTAAACATCATACATATGAGTAAAAACTAAATGCTTTCTCAATCTCTGTTCAACATTGTAATGGACATTCTAGCATTGTAATAAAGCAAGAAAAAAAATGAATTAAAGGAATAGAGTTTGAAAAAAGCATGTAAACTTGTAATTTTCAGATGACATGTTCCAATATGTGGAAAATCCAAATAAATATCCAAAAAGCTACTAGAACTAATAAGCAAATTTAGCAAAGTTACAAGATTCGAGACTAAGAGACAAAAAGTCAATTGTATCTTATATAATAGTAAGATACTATTAAAATAAATTCTAAAAATAACACCAGTCACAAACGTATTCAGTCATAGAATGCTTTGAGACAAACTTAAAAAATATATGACCCATGTATAGAAATTTATAAAGCATTTCAGGGAGAAACTGAAGAGGATATAAATAAATGAGGTATGCCATGTTTATTGATTAGAAGACAGTATTTTGAAGTTATCAATTTTTCTTAAATCGGTATTTAGATTCCATTTAACCACCTTCAAATATATGAAAGAAATCTTTTAATAAAAGTTGACAAGTTGATTCTAAAATTTGTATGTAAATGTGAAATTCCTAGAATAGTCCAAAATTAGAAATTTTTTAAAATTTGAAAATACGAAGATATTTGAAAACTTATACTGTCTCATTTTAATGTGTACTATAGAACTAGAATAATCAAAATAACATAGTATGTGTAAACATATAGATCCATGAAACAAATTAGAAAGTGCAGAAATAAATGTACACATATATAGTAAATTGTTTTTGTCAAAATTTTAAAAATAATCAGGGGACACAGTAGTGCTGGAACTATAGGGCATCCACATGAAAAGATAAAATTCAGTTCTTCCTATTTAATGGGGAAAGGGTGGTCTTTTCAACAAATGCTGTGGGGAAACTAGATACCCTCATGCCAATGAAGCTGGACCTTTACCTTATTCCATATGAAAAGATGGACTTGAAATGGATCCAAAACTTAAACATGTCCACCTAAAATTGTAAATCTCATAGAAGAAAACATAGGGGAAATGCTTTGTGACATTGGATTTAGCTATGATTTTTTTTTTTGCATGTAACACCAAAAATACAAGTAATACAAGTAAAAAGAAATTGTACTCTGTCAAAATTAAGAAGTTCTGTGTATCAAAGGACACAATGGAGTGAAAAGGTTACTTACAGAATAGAAGGACATATTTGTAAATCATATATCTGATAAGAGGCTAATATCCAGGATATATAAAAAACTTCTCCAATTGAAAAACAGAAAACCAAACGATCCGATTTTAAAAATGTGCAAATGAGTTGAATAGACCCTTCTTTAAAGAGGATATACAAATGACCAACAAGCATGTGAAAAGATACTCAACATCACTAATAAGTAGGGAAATCCAAATCAAAACAACCACAACATATTTTTCATACCCATTAGGATGGCTAATATAAAAAAATAGAAAATAACAAGTATTGGTTAAAATGTAGAGCGATTGTAACTCTTGTGTACTAATGGTGGAATTGTAAAATGATGCTGTCATTATAGAAAACAGTATGATGGTTCCCAAACAAAATTTAAACAAACTTAACATATGATCCAAAGATTTTACTTCCAGTTATATACATAAAATAAGTGAAAGTGGGGTCTTGAGCTCTTTGTACACTCATGCTCATAGCAGCATTATTCACAATAGCAAAAGATGGAAGCAGCCCAAGAGTCTATTGATGGATGGATAGATAAACATTGTATACAGGGGAACGCCATTCAGGCCAAAGGAAGAAGAATTCTGCAACATGCCACAACACGGATTAACCTTGCAGTCATTATGCAAAGTAAAATAAGCTAGTCACACAAACAATAGATACTGCGTGATTCCACTTACATAAGGTACCTAGATTCTTCAAATTTATAGAGATAGAAAGTAGAAGGGAGTTACTGTGGGCTGAAGGAAGGGAAAGATGCTGAGTTGTTTAACAGGCACAGAGTTTCAGTTTCACAAGATGAAAATGTTCTGGAAATTGGTTGTACAACAATGTGAATGTGCTTAATTCTATTGAAGTATGCAGTTAAAAATGCTTAAGAGGGTAAATTTCATGTTGCGTATATTTTACCACAATTAAAATTATTTAAATGGCAAAATAAATAGATTTTTAGTTATTCAATCCTTACCAGTTCTCACATACAAAATTTAGCTTGGTTAATGTCTAAAATATTAAACATCTAGAAAAAAATAAGAAAATATTTTCTGAGACCTTGGGCTTAGAAAATATGTATTACATAGGACACAGAAGAAAAATAAAACAATTGATAGGTAACACAACCTATCAAAACATACAAGGGTGGTGCTAAGAGAAACGTTCATAGCCCTAAATGCCTACATCAAAAATTCTGAAAGAGCACAGACAATCTAAGGTCATACCTCAAGGAACCTGAGAAACAAGAACAAACCAAACCCAAACAGAGCAGAAAAAAGGACATAACCAAAATCAGAGCAGAACTAAATGAAATTGAAACAAACAAACAAAAAATACAAAAGAGAAAAGCAAAAAGCTGGTTCTTTGAAAAGATAAATCTAATTGATAGACATTAGCAAGATTAACCAAGAAAAGAGGAGAGAAAATTCAAATAAGCTTAATTAGAAACAAAATGGGGAGAGAGATCCAAGATGGCGGATTAGCAACAGCTCAGGAATGTAACTCCCAGTGAAAGCACAGAGAACGAGTGGACGCCGCACTTTCTGACGAATTTTTGTTGCCCACTGACCGGGAGATTCCCGGCAGAGGAGCCACATGGGTCACCAGCGCGACTCTTTTGGCCGGCGCGGCTGTTTTGCCGGTGCCTCAGCGCGGCGCTTCTCGGTGCGGAGTATACAGGGCTCGGCTGGTCCCATCCCCACAGGGAAAACAGCAATTGGAAGCGCTGCGGACTGAGAGTTTCACAGCAAGCACAGCGAACCCGGGAAGGTCCAGCTCTGTGGGGAAGGGGCGTCCACCAAAGGAAAACTAAGAAACAGAAAAACTTCATCACCGGGTGCAGAGAGATCCAAGATGGCCGCATAGCAGGGCCACGTAGCAGCAGCTCAGGATTGTAGCTCCGAGTGAAAGCGCAGAGAGCGAATGGATGCCGCAATTGCAGACGAATTTTTGATGCCCACAGACTGGGAGATTCCCGGCGAAGGAGCCACACGGGTCGCCAGCATGACTCTTTTGGCCGGCGCAGTGCTTCTCGGTGCGGAGTGTACGAGACTGGTTGCCCTTTTAGTCGGGCTTCGCTGGTCCCATCCCCACAAGGAGAACAGCAATTGGAAGCACTGAGGACGGAGAAAGCACAGCTGAACCTGGGAAGGCCCAGCTCTGTGGGGAAGGGGCACCCCCC